>VYZW01008911.1:2855-18897 GCA_013401315.1 Balaeniceps rex
ACCTATAACTAAAGGTAGCATTTTGATTGCCCCATAAAATAAAAGCTTCAAAGCTCTTATTCTGAAAGGTTTTTTTTCTGATGCTGGATGAAAATCACATCTGTACCTGACATTTCCCATGGAACTGGTATTTCAGATTTTGTTGAGCTGTTAATATTACAGTCATCAAATTTAATGTCATTTGTGACACTCACATAAGAATGACACTAAGTAAACACTGCATAGTGACAAATAACATATTTTATTAAGAAAGATGTTCTGTTAGTCTGGAGAGATGGAAAACTTTCACTTCCATGAATGAGTTCCTTGTTTATTTTTTCCAGTAGTTTATCTCCTATAAAGAGATTTGATAGATCTCACTTCAATATCTACCAAATGAAGTTTTGTATATTTTTCTTTTAAATTTCAAATAATCTTATTTTCAGAAATGGTTTTATACTTATATTTTATGGTTCATATTTATAGAACATGAAATAGCTACTTTATAACCATCTGTAACTAAAATGACATAGTTTTGGTTTCTTAAAACTTAGGGCATGCTCTTCAGGAATTTTACATGTCTGGTTCTCCAGGCCTTGGAGTCACTCTCATGTGAGCCACTTTTTCAACATCATTTCTGAAGGGTGGGAATCTAAATTAGAGATATTATTGCAGTAACAATCTGACTAATTTATCAAGGGAATATCACTTCCCTGTTGCTACTCAATACCATTTGTGCTCATAGTAATCAATATTTGCATTAGATTTTTTTTCCCCTATGATTGCGTGAAAGTGAGAAATCCTCTCCAAGCTGAATTATTCTAAGATTTTACCTTCTTCTTGGCCACTAAAAATTTACTGAATATCTTGTCACAACTCAGACCCATATGTGATCCCACTACTCAGAGAAGAGCTCTGATTTTTTTACCCGATATGACACTTAGTACAAAGTGGACTACTTATGCATGGTATGGCATTGAGCTTGGCATTGGCACTTCCCTAAGAATTTCCCCTACTTGTTCATCCACTTGCTGTAGTTTCTGCTTAGCAAAAGAGGATAGAAGGACTCAACCAAGGTGACCCTTGATGAAATGCTAGCGGGAATGGATCCCACTGTCCCCACCATAAGAACTACCCCTGCCACTAGTAATTCCCAGATGATGATTCACAATCTTCAACTGGTATCTGAGCTGTACCTCAACTTCTTTTTACACTTTTCTGTGGGCATCAAAACAATTTTGATATTTAAACAAATTAAACAAACCTATCTAAAGCATAAAGCTTAGGTATACATCCACTAACACATGTTAAGTATGATTATATATGTATACAAGGTAAGAGCTGTGTTATACAAAACCATGTGATTGACATTCATGAATGAAACTACTCATTAATTTTTTTGTACAGTGCATTCTATGTTATTTGAATTTTTTTCCCTGTGATTAGCATCAAAGTAACCGACTTAAAATTGACAGATATATTGTTTCTCTCCCACCCTTTTGAAATACTGTGTGACATTATCTTCCTATCCCTTCGGTTTCCTCAGTTTTCTAAGACTTCATAGTAATAAACATGAATGACAGAAATTTCTCCCTGGCTGAGGTTTTAATACCATTGGATGCAAATCCAATTTTGAGATGTACACCTACCTCACGTCAGGGTCTTGAGTGCTGCACTTCTACTTCATCCTTATCCTAATCCTCATCTTCAGCTGCTGGTGCTTAAGGCCCGCTCTGATGTGGTACAAATGGATAGCCTTGAATCAGACTACTGTGAGAGGAGAGTCTGAGACAAGTACATCGTGGGCCTCCCCTCCACACCATTTTTTTCAGGAGCTGTGTTTCAGGCTGGGACTCTTGTCCTTAGTCCTTGCCTGAGAGACTTTGCAGCTACACCTGTTTCAGGCCATGTACCTGACAAAACAACTTGTACTTTGAGTTTTAACGCTGTCTCAAATGTATCTAAAGACTGCAAGTTGTGGAAGCCAAAGACAATTTTTCCCGGCCTTGTGGAGACACAATTCAGAACTCAAAAGGAAAAGGCAATCAATTTGAAATTGGTGTGACTTTGTCAGCACAGATAACAAGGGGAATTGAAACCTCTATCAGGCCATTACAAGTGCACAATGATGTTTAATTTTTATTTTACTTATTTTATTTTTATCTATGTGTTTCTGACTGAGAATCTTATATTTTATTCAAATTATTTCAGATTCTGGCTGTAATTTTTAAACCTACCATTCATCTTAGCTAGCAGATAACCTGCACCACGCTGTACTAAAAGTAAGTAGAACCTTTCTTTTGGTTTCCTGGAAAGAAAGATCTTGACAATATTTATAATATTAAGGATCAGCATTCTTTTTTTATTATTATTTTTGGTAAGGTAGCACAATATTATTTTTTTCCAGCTTTCTCATTATACAGTTCTACAAGTAGGGTTGAATCAAATCTTTAGAGCTGAACATCCTTCAACTTCCTGCAAGTTACTCAATAACTATGCCAGATAGAAATCTGGACTACTACTACTATTATATCAACAGGCATATGCTGTTTATTAAGTCTAACTGCAAGATGATTTTAAAAGAAAAGAAAAAAAAAAAACAACACAACAGCCGTTTATCAGAATATTTCTATTTTCCCCATTTTTGTTACTATTTATTTTCAACCTAGTTTGAACCCAGAAAGGCAAATCTGCAGATGTTGTTGCAAGCAAAGTACAACATAACATTCAGTGACATAAGTAGCCCTCTTTAGGTGGCGGCACAAAACCACTTTTCATTCCCCTGGTTGCAAGACAAATTGAGGTCTCTATTCCAGCCTCACTTCCACCTACCTTTCCTTATCCCCTATTTCCCTACAACTGGACAGATGCATTAAGTGCATTGATAAGGTCTGGTCTGAGGAATAAGATTAAAACAAAATCTATGGAAAACTCAATTCTGTGTCTTTCTGAGATATGCAATGAATATTCTTGGCTGTTCCTATTGTGAATCAAAATATGAAACCGGGTAGAAAGAGGAAAAATTATAAATTCAAAGAAAACAGGGGAAAAATCCCAAGTTTAATCTAACTCAAATATTTTGAACCTTGGAACTCAAAGAGATTAAGTATCTGGCATACCCTTTTATATTACACTGATCGTTAAGGGAACTGCTCTGTGTGTTTTTGTTGTTTTGAAGAACCTCTTTCCCAGATATGTTGGAAATTGATTTCAACTTACAAACCAGAGTTACAGAAGAGAACCTGATCTTACCTGTAGCAACAGTTAAAGCTTTGAACTAGTTCTTATGTTGTCCACCTATGGACTTGCAGAAAATTTGTACTAAATCATTGAGTTGATAAAGAACTCTTGCATTCTGGAAGACAAAAAAAAGAAAGGATAACATTGTTAAATGTCATTAAAGTACTAAGGATTATGGGTACTCTGTGCTATTCAGGATCAATCTTTTGCATTTTAAATCATTATCTGTATAGTCAATTATAGTCTTCTGTTGAATTCAAATAACTTTGGTATCCTGCCAAAATCTATGTGAAATTGAAATTAAAGGCTTGAGCTAATAGAGTATCCATTTTGAATAAATAATGTTAACATATATATTTTAGCACTTAAAGTTCCTCACTTGTCACTGAGTAACCTTAATTTTAATAATTCTTTTGTTATAGTAAGAACTTCAGGTGATGCTATGGTGCTTGTAAACATTACCTAATGAAAATCAATTCGACACAGCAATACATGACAATAAGATGCTTTGAATTTCAGTTAAATTAGTTCATTCAGAGACTTTTGAAAGGTTAGGTTATATCAGGAGACTGAAGTTGAATGACAATGCAGGAATAAAAACACTGGTTCTGAAAAAGAAAAAAGACATGCTCTCTGAAAATATTGATTAGCTTAACTCTATGAGGGTCCATGTAGCTATGGAAAATTACACTCACCTACAGCTTGGTGCAGTCTTTATGAATCCCTATATTTAAATGAAAAACATAACATTTGATAGCTGCCAAATTGGAACACTAACTACAAAAGTCATTTTTAGGTGTGTATGTTGTGGTGGTAAGTTGCAGTAATTAGATTGGCCTTATATCAGAAGGAAACAGCATAAAGGACTTCCTAGAAAAGTATGTGTTAAGCCAATTGAAAGTTAAAAGAACCTCAGAAAGTTTGGGGTTTTTTTTAATAGCATACTTTTGATGTGGTGTTTAATTTCATAGACCTATGAAGTCTTTCAAATGGTGAGTTTACTTAATACTGAAAAGTCCCATCTATGTCACAGAATCCCAGAAGAGCTGAGTCAGAAAGGCACCTCTGGATATCATCTAGACCAACCCTCCCACTGAACAGAGACTCCACAACATCTCTGGACAACGTGTTTCCATATTCAAACACCCTCACAGATTAAAAAAACCCAAATCAAGCCAAACCTTTTTCTTATGTTTCAACAGAATTTCCTGTGCTTCAGCTTGTGCAGATTTCCTCTTGTCGTGACACTGGGAATCACTGTGAAGAGTTTAGCTACTTCTGTACTGCCACCCTCCCATCAGGTATTTATACACATAGATAAGATCTCCCTGAGCATTCTCTTCCAGGCCGAACAGTCCCAGCTTTCTCAGTCTCTTCTTCTATGTCAGCTGCTTCAAAACCTTAAACATCTTTCTGGACCTTTGCCAGACTCTACAGTACGTCCATGCCTCTCTCAGACTGGGGAGCCCAGATCTGGACGCTACTCCAGATGTGACCTTACCAGTGCTGAACAGAGATGAAGGATCACCTCCCTCAACCTGCTGGAAAAGCTCTGTCTAATGCAGCCCCAGAGGCTGTTTGCTTTCTTTGCTGTGAGGACACATTGCTGGCTCACAGTCAGCTTGATGTCAATGAGGATGCCTGTGAGGGACGAAATAGTTAAACATTTGTCTCAAAGTTTGCCCACAAAAAGTGAACAGACTCCTCTAAGAAAACTGTGAGCCAGCCTGCACAACCACAAGGACAACGGCAGGGGTCATGGAGGCATCCTGCTCGGTGTGGGCGACTGGCTGTGGGCGTGTGCACGTGGATGGCGCGTGGGACCCCAGACATGGGGGGAGAACTCAGACGTGGGGTACGTACCATCGCCATGGGGTACGTGCTGTCGCTCTGGGCAAGCAGGGCGCAAAAGGGAGTTCTGCACAAGCGCGGAGTTGTTACCTCAGGCACGCAGCCTATAAAAGGCCATCACCCCAAACCCCGGGGGGCGACCCCCCTCACGACCGAAAATCCTGTGGGGCGACTCCCCACCACCAATAAAGATTCCGTGGGTGATCCCACACCACTGAAGACCCCCCTGGAGCGCCGCGGATCCATGGTTGTGACTAGCTGTGCTCTCCTGTTCCTCACTCTTGCTTTATCTTCCACCTTTCCTTCCTTCCTTTCTTTCCTGTTGCTGTTCCTCTTTTTTTTCGCGAGTGATTAATAAACAGGTGGACTTATGACATCTGACCTCGTTTGTGTCTTAATCTCGCTCGAAGGAATCAAACTTGAAATGAGAGGTTGGTCTAGCCGCCCCTAGCCTCCCAGATTCATCTGAGGTCAGTCAGAAAGCAAGGGGGCCTTCCTCTCGTCCAAATCGGATCCTAACATTTAAATTGGCGTCATGGACAGGATCCCTCGAAGCGAGAGTGTCGTTTTATCCACTTGTTCTTGTATTTTGCCTTGTTTATGTGAGAACTCCCAGGAACGAACAGGGGGCAGAATTGTGTGAGTGTTCAAAACTTACGTGTTGCTTTCCTGGGACGATTGGCCCCTCTTCATCTGAGATAGGAGTGCTTGTTTTGCCTAGTATAAGTGAGACCTCCCAGGGACGAATAGGGGGCAGGATTGTGTGAGTCAAAAACTTACGTGCTGCCTTCCTGGGACAACTGCCCCCCCCCTTAGATGAGATACAAGAGTTTGTTTTGACTTGTGTAAGTGAAACCCCCCAGGAAAGAATAGGGGACAGAATAGTTTGAGTGTGTAAAACTTAACTGCTGCCTTCCTGGGATGAATCTCCCCTCTTTAGAAAGAAACATGAATGGTGAAGTGAACGCCCCTGAGGGCAAGGCAGTTCTGTTTAGTTTTTTTAGAGAGATTTAAAGCCCGACCTTCTGTGCCCGGTGTGGATTGGGCTCAGAACAATTGGCACAATTTGCAGATTGTTGTAGACCGAATGGTTGCTCTGCAAAAGGACGCTAGAGTCCGATCTGGAAAAGGGAAAGCCATTGTTTGTGCCATTCTCGGCGCCAGCCTAGCGACAGCAGTGGACACAGGAGGCCGCCGTCGTGCTGCTGAATCTCAGACCATTAAATCCCTCCAAACTCTGGTTCAAACCGTACAGGAACAAGTTAGTGAATTTAAAGTACAACTGGAGGAGGAAAGAGACCAAGTTAAGAATTTACAAGCTGCTCTTAAAGAACAAATTCTTGTGAGTGCTGTTCACGAGGAGGCACACCCCCAAGCTATTTACCCCGTTAACGATCTGCAAACAGCGAGAGAAAAGTTAGAGAGATCAGAACCACCCTCGCTGCGACCCTTAATTAAAACTGAATACAATTACGAAGACGAACAGGATCATTTTCCCCAAGTAACAATTAAAGAGGTCCCCTACACTGCCACCAAATTGGTGAAGTTAAAAAGGATTTTGGCCGAACCCCAAGGGAATCGGAGACAGAGTATGTGTGGCGAGTGTCATTATCGGGAGGGGACCAAAAATTGCTGTGCACATTTGGGTAACTTGGTCTGCTAATAGATCAGAACACTCTGAGACTGGCAAGTTGGGCAGTTTACAGTCAATACCTCTATCCAGTTACCTAGCCTGTACTTCATCAATTTGTCAATGAGGGTGTTATGAGAGACAGTGCCCAAATCCTTACTGAAGTTGAGATAAGCAGCATCTACTGTTCTGCCCTCACCCACCAAGCAAGTCATGTCATTATAGCAGGCTTCTTCCAGCCCTTCAAAACCTCCCCTGAACACCATGGGTTTTCAAAGATAACTAAGAGTAGCCTTGCAATGACATCAGCCAGCTCCCTCAGCACCCCTGGGTGTATCCCGTCAGAGCTCATGGACTTGCACATGTCCAGTTTGTTTAAATATTCCCTAAGCTGGTCTTTCTCCACCAAGGGTGAGTCTTCCTTAGTACAGACATTCCCTCTCGTCTCAGGGGTTTGGGATTCCTGAAGGCAGGTTACACCAGAAAAGACCAAGGTGAAGAAGCCATTGAGTACCTCCGCCCTTTTGATATCCTTCATCACCAGGTCCCTAGCCCCATTCAGGAGTGAACCAACATCTTCCCTAGTTTTTCTCTTGTTGCTGATGTACCTGTGGAAGCCTTCCTTGTTGCCTTTCATGTCTCTCACCAGATTCTAGTCTGTGTAGGTTTTGGTTTTCTTAACCCCATCCCTGACTTGGAGTGTCTCCATATTCCTTCCACGTCACCTAACTCTGCTTCCACCTCTTATATGCTTCCTTTTCATATTTGAGTTTTATTGGGAGCTTCTTTTCATACATGCAGGCTTCCTGCCACCTTTGCTTGATTTCCTGATTGTCGAGATGGGCCATTCTTGAGCTTGGAGGAGGAGATCCTTGAAAACCAACCACCTCTCCTGGACGTTCTCCCATGGGATTCTTCCAACCAGATCCCTGAACAGGCCTAAGTCTGCTTTTCTGAAGCCCAGGGTTGTGATTCTGTTTTTTGCATTGTACTGTCCTCTCAGGATCGTGAACTTCACTGTCTCATGACGACTGCAGCTAAGCTGCCCCCAACCATCACATCCCCAACCATTTCTTCCTTATTCAAAGTTATGAGGTCCAGCAGAATAACTCGCCTCATTGTCTTCTCGATGACCTGTGTTATGAAGTTATCATCAATGCACTCCAGTAATCCCCTGGATTGCTGGTGCTCTGCTGTCCCTCCAGCAGACATTAGGGTGGTCCCTCAGCACAAGCAGGGCCTGCGAACATAAGGCTTCTTCCAGTTGTCTAAAGAAGGCCTCACCTACATCTTCCTGATCAGGGGGTCTGTCTCAGACAGTCATCATAGTATTGTCCATGTTGGTCTGCCCTCTAATCCTGACTCATAAACTCTCACCTGGTTTATCAGCCATTTCCAGGCATTCCCACTGCTCTCTCAACTAACTATACCTCCTTACCTACCCAGTCTGTCTTTCCTAAAAAGCCTGTATCTATCTGTTGCAGCACCCTAGTCATGTGAGCTATCCTTCCATATCTCCGTGATCCCAATGAGATCATACCCTGTAACTGCACAGACTTCTAATTCCTCCTGTGTGTTCTCCATGCTGCATATATTAGTGTACAGACTAGTCATGCTGATTTGCCAGGAAGAGTATGAGAGCTTTCCCCATAATGCTGTCTGATAGGCACTTCTTTAATTATGTGCATACACTTGGGGTAACCCCACTTCAGTTTTTCTGATTACTAGGTCCTTCATGTTCACATCATCCCTCACTCTTTGCTTGCCTACATGGTCCACTACTTCCTCACTTTGTAGTTGCTCATTGTCTCCCTCCCCCATTGTTCCTACTTCGAAGTTTTACTTAACAGCTTGGCCAGTCTGTTGGCAAAGATGATTTTGCTCTATTTAGTAAGGTGGGTGGTGTCTCACCCAACCATTCCTTGATTTTCAAAGGGTATCATAGTAATATCATGGTCATCATCCATCAATACAATATTTAACTTTTTTTAAATATAAGCTGAAGTATAATAGACCCCAGTAGTATGAGCTAAGAATAACTCATAAATCAAATAGCCTTATCTGTTATTTTAGCAGCAGTTACAGGCCCAGTAAATTTCTAAAAGAAGAACTCTAATTGGAAACTACATGACTATTTGCTAGTAAAAACAATGAAAACTAATTCAATGAAACACTGTGTGAAATTGCTTCTGGTATTTCATCATTCAAATATATATTTTGAGATGATGAAGCTTCAAACAGAAGGAAGGTTTGCATGCTACAAGGAGGCAGGGGAGGAGAGAAGAGTTGAGGGAATGAATAATAGATAAGGTTATAGATGCATATTTTTTTAGTACTGAAGCTGCAATTAGACTTACCCTGCTGAAGAGGCCGTGTATTACAGTTTCATGCAAGGCGTTAATCTAAATTTGGGCATAGGTGGTAGCTGTAGATACAGAGAACTGTCTTAAGAGTAGAGAGAAAATTATTGAGTTTGGATAAGCTGTGACCCCAGGATCCCCCCTGAAAACAGAGCAAACCTGAAGCTTAAAACTTGAAGCTGAAGATTATGATGTGCTATATAGTCAAATTCAGTAAGGTTATGACCTTACTTTCAAATGCGCTGACAATGAGCAGCTACCACTGAAGGAAATGGGAAGGCAAAGTCATTTTCTCTTCCTATGGTTAGAATATTTACCCATTTGTAGTGTAAGTTAATTTCCAAGTACTGAATTTGGCTACAGAATAACGTCATGGTGTGAAACAACATAGACCATTCTCCCTTTATTTATTTTAACTGTAACATTGCATGGAGCAAAGTATCTTGTAGAAATAGTTGGTACCTTGATCAAATGAAATTTGTTTGTTTGTTTTAAACTGCAGCCTTACATTGATCCTATTAATTGCTGAGACCATTTTCCATATCAGACTTTCTTCAACATATACATAATTTTATTTGTACTTCTGAAAAAGTGTGATGCTCAAAATAAACACAAAAAGAAAGGTCAAAGCATCCTTCTATATAATAGTAGAAAGCTAACTACACAGAGTTTGTACCTAGTCACTAAAGGGGTAAGTTGTCAAAGGCTCTTTCAGAATTAAAGTAAAAGGAAAAAAAATGACAGGAAGATTTCACTGAATGAAAAGGAAAAATTAACAACAAGATCCTGCAGGTTATCTGTGATCAACTCCTTTGCTTTCATTCTTCTTTATTCAGTCCAGATCTGTGCCAAAAAACTTCTGGGGAAAAAAAATTAGAGCCATTCAAAATGGATTTATTCTTCAGTTTTTTGCAAATAGAAAACACACGTGTAGTTTTTATGTTGGACTTCAAACAGCAAATTCTGTTTTTTTTCCTATTTCTTTTCTTAAACATAGTACAAAAAAATTGGCAATATAAATTACTTATCATTATATCATGCAGCTTATCATTTGAACATAAAGGTTTTATCATTAATAATCCTGCAGTTACTTCTGAAACACTGAGAAAAGCAGTTTTTCAAATGTATACAATTTTCCTCTTTCCACTGTGTGTATTATTTGGTTTCTGGGCCGTATATCCTGGTTTCAGCTGGGATAGAGTTAATTTTCTTCCTAGTAGCTGGCATAGTGCTGTGTTTTGGATTTAGTAGGAGAAGAATGCTGATAACACACTGATGTTTTAGTTGTTGCTAAGTAGTGCTTACCAGTCAAGGACTTTTTTTCCAACTTCCCATGCTCTGCCAGGTGCGCGAGAAACTGGGAGAGGGCACAGCCCAAGATAGTTGATCCAAACTGACCAAAGGGCTATTCCATACCATATGATGTCACGCTCAGTATATAAACTTGGGGGAGTTGGCCGGGGGGCAGCGATCGCTGCTTGGGGACTCGGTGGGCGTCGGTAGGCGGGTGGTGAGCGGTCGCATCACTTGTTTTCTTTTCCCTGGGTTTTGTTTCTGTCTCTTGTTCTCCTTTTCATTGCAATTTTTATTACTATTATTATTATTATTTTATTTCAATTATTAAACTGTTCTTATCTCAACCCATGGGTTTTCTTACTCTTGCCCTTCCGATTCTCTCCCCCATCCCACCGGGGGTGGGGGGAGGGTAAGCGAGCGGCTGTGTGGTGCTTGGTTGTTGACTGGGGCTATACCACAACACTGCACTAAAAGTTTCAAGCAATCAAATATGTCATTCACATTTACTGTGTAACAAATTGAAATTATTCATATAATCAGATAAAACCTACAGAAAGTAGTTTCCTAATGTTAGCTTTATTTTAGATAAGTAAAATGGTAAAGAGAGAAACTATAAATAAGTCACTTAAAAATGATTTTATCAGATTAATCCTATTCAAACAGTATTAATATCTATCATGTTAATAATTTATCACCTGATAATAGCAGCAGTTGTTTCTTAAAATGCCCAATGACTGAATTATCATATTACTATACAAATGTACATGAATAGAATACTAGTAATTTTAGCAAGCCATAAATATAGACTGCCAGAAAACAAAATTTGTCATTACATTTCCATATATTGTTAAAATTTGTATTATACATAGTTATAAATATACATAATTGCATTCTCATTTTCACTTAAGCAAATAGAAGACTTTTTCATCAAGGAAAGGTATTGTGACCCAATAATGGAAACATTACAATGTTCATTGAGGGATGGCAATCAGGAGGTGTGCAAAAAAAAAATCCTGTCTTGAATACACATGAAAGTCATCTGAATATGGCACAAGTATCAGAAATTAACACTTGAATGGTAAAGGATTAATCATCAGAATAATAGTTCTGTTAGCCACAGAGATGTTGAGATAGATAGTAAGAAATTCTATGAGAGTTTAAGTGAAACAATATGTTTTGCTTTTGTGTATGTTCACAACGATACGTGCAAGTGCAAGACATCCCAAAACCACCCTACATCTGAGTAACTACAGTCCTTGTGGGAATGAATTAAGCTGAAAACCATTTTGTCCACTGGTTGTAAGTGCAGTTCAACTTCTAAAAACAACTCAGTGAAAATTCCACCCACTGTTCCAATGGCTCCAATCATTCCTTCATGAAGAAACTTCAGAAAGACAACCTAATTAAGATTTATTAAGGAAAAAGAAGCCTCAGGCTTATCAGGTTCTTGGCTAAATGTTGTCTTGAGACCTGATGATGTGTCAGTTGCCATGTGTTGATGCTGTTTTCTGATAGGCTATTGTTGATTCTCCAACTGTTTTGTGATAATGCACTAACATCAAAGTCGTCTTTTCCTTTGGGCGTAGCAATCTTTAAAATTGGAGGCACTTTCAGAGTAATCAGTATCCCAATACAAAGTCTCCATATCCAAAGGCTATGTTCTTCCAATTGGCTGCATGACCCAGTTTGTAAACCAGTAACTCAGGAATCTGTTGGACGTCTTTCCACATGCCTAACACCAACCACGTAACAGGAGACAGCGTGCTTAAAGAGTTTACAGAAGCACAACTGAGTCAGAGGTTGTAGCAGTTTACCAGTCCATAAGTTATTCCAAACAGCAATAAATTCTGTAGGTCAATAGGGTTGATTTTTTAAATTAATTTGGTTAGAGAAATTCAAAACAAGAAATTTTTATACACACACACACATATGTATATACCAGAAACATTCCTCTTGGGAGCAAAATGTCTACAGAATAGAAAGGACTACCCTCGGGAAAACATTGTTTTTCCTATGGAAAACTGCTAGAGCCAATCTGGGATGCTGCAGGATTACAAAAATTGAAAAGCAACTGAATGCTTGTGGAAAGAGTTAAAGAAGGCATTGATGAGCCAGTCTGGAGCAAACACTTGAGTTTCACAGACCTGAGTATAAAAGGCTTTACTTTGAGAGAGGCATATGACACTGGGAAAGGTAACAGAATTCAGAGCACTGCTAAAAGAGCATTACTATAAAAAGACTATTGGGTAGCTAATTTCCTCCAGCCAGCAGTCCATTTCCCTTTTGGAATAGTCAGTTAGAATAGCTTTGGTCCTTAGATACATCCCAGCTAAATGCAGCTAGTCTATCAGAAGAATTCCACTTTGATTAAAAAATAAAATAAAAAAATAAAATAAAGCCACAGCAGATGAGAAAGAACAAAAAGATGCATTGAAATTACAAGGCAGTATCAGAAATGGGAGTCACAATGAACTGATGAGTGAACTCAAAGTGACATACACTAACATTTTAGGATTGTCGCATTGTGACGGGCTCTGAACTTGGCACCTTCTCCCCTTCAGCAGTCATACAGTACCTGAGCACCCACAGAGCTGCAGTGGGCTTCAAGATTTCTCTTTACACCTCAAGCTGGACAGTGGAGTCCTGCCAGTTTTCAGCTTAGGGAGGGAGGGGAGCACTTAAGAGAGGCTTTCCTTAGAAAGTTTTGACTCACTCCAGAAAAGAAGAAGCAGAAGTTCCACTGCAAGAATTAGCCCATGAATAATGCAGGACTCTGATTAAAGCCTCTGCCTAAACCTTCTAACTATGCTAGTATATGGATAAAAGGACAGTGACAATAAGAGAAGACACAATTATTCATTTGGTAATACTGTACAATTCCAAAACATTTCTGAGAAGGTAATAGAAGAGGTTGTTTGCAGTGAAGTTCTCAAAAGCCCTGGGGAAGTAGCTGCTGAGATGGATTTACAGATGGAAACCGTGATATATATAGAGCCCGGCACTCAGGAGATGGAAAAAGACAAGATGGAAATCTCAGTAAGAACATAAGGACAGCCATAAAAACAGTCTGGTAAAAGTTGCTAAACAGTGGTCAAAACCTAGAAGCTTCAGAAACTGCATAAGCCTAGGGAAAGCATACAGTGAAACTTCGTCAAGTACTCTCCCAACCTACAGTGCTCTGCAGTTATTTCCTCAACTGTTGGAAGAGATGTCTTTCAGTTCTCTTCAAAAAGTTTATTTTTCATTTACTTCTTTAGACTTCCCTATATAAAGTCTTAGCATCTATAAAATCCTGGGACAAGGAATTATACAGCTTAATCATAATGTGGAACTGAAGAACCTTCTCTTTTTGTATATTTATATATCTTTTAGCACCATTTCCTTTTTGTTTTAGCAGAGACAGTGAAGAATTGCTTTCTGTTTATCCTTTCTGTGACACTTGTTACCTTGTAGTCCTTCAGTATGTCTTCAGTAACCTTTTTTCCTTGCTGAAGAGTCCTGATCTACTCAGCGGTTCTTCTTAGGGAGGTCAACCCACGCCTGTCATCCTTATCTTAATTTTTCTCAGTTCTATTACATCCTCTGACTAAGAGAATGAGAGCTAAAGATAAGATGCAAGGCTTGAGTATATAATTTTCATTATTTCCTATATGATGTTAAGATTTTGTTCTATGACATATAGAACATATAGGATGTTAAATAAAAAATGTTGGGGTAAGTAGGAAATGTTTGTTTCTTTGTTTCTTTGTTTCTTTGTTTTAGACCAGCTTGAGTGCTAGCCCAGAAAATTTTTCAGACAGATGAAGTACAGGGAAATTGTTCCTAAAGATTCTCGAGGAATACTGCTCGAAAAGTTGTGACTAAAGGCAGATATCTGCAGTAGGTAACTATTATGGAGATCTATACAAGCTGACACATAACTATGCTGGAGGAGTCAACAGCTGAAGAGAACTTCTAAAAACCTCAACAAAGATTTCTTCTTGCTTAGCATGTAAATTGCATTAAGGGATTATTTGGTTTCTGAGCACAAGGTCTCAAAGTTCTCTTTTTTAATTGACGTATTCAAAGGAGAGCAAGGTAAACCCTCCCTTACCTGCATGGACTGTTTTGAGAGTGAGGACACCGTGTGTACCAAAACGCTATGCAGCTCTTCTTTGTTTTCCTGGACGTTTAGATGTCTATGCTCGTGCTCAGCTGTGTAACCTTGGATCAGGTTTGTATGAGAATGACCTGGAGAGGCCCTACTCCCTGACAGTGACACAGGGTCTACCCGTGACTTGGCCTTCTGGTGGACAGCACTCATCAGAAAAAAGCAGGAGGAGTGGGGATCAGTAAATCTGAAGAGTCTAACAGGAATTCTTAATTACTTTTAGAAAGTGTCTTTTTTTTTACATACTTGAGAACTTTCTGCCATAGGCCTGAATATGTCAGTCTCACATTTTTCTCCAAATGTAAAAAAGCATAATGTATTTTTCCTGGGTCACCTCTGATGCATCTTAAAAAAATAATAAAGAGATATTACTTTTCTCAACCTAATATATGATGTTGAATTAAGAAGTAATGTTTTTAAGATTAAATTTTGAAGAAATCCAAGAAAATGAGCATAGTTACAGTACTTAGCGATGAACAACAGGTGACAACCCTATGAGAAAAACCTGCTCAATATGTTTTTGTATTCTGCTGATCTTATTCATTCAGTCTAAAAAAGCACGGTGATGCATGAAAGATATCAAGGAGGAAATTAGTTCAGGTGTAAATTTTCAATAGCATCTTCATGTTTACAAGATGTGCTTTTTCCAAAAGTGATGTATGAATTTAAGTCTTGTTGATATTTAAATTGAAGTTATGTTCCAAGATGATTCTTCCCCCAACAATATTCTGATCCTCTTGTACTGGAATAATGGGGATATACAACAGTATGCATATTGAACAAATTTCATCTCTTCTTAACCATACTGACTGAATATATTTCTATCTCAATTTTCGTATAAAACAACCAAATAATGATTTGATAAAACCTGATGAGTGCTGTTATTTCCTGTCTGAAAGCCACACCTGTTGGACTCTGGTAGAGTTCACAGGAGATGGAGACAAGAATAAGCAATCATTCCAAAGCTTAGTTTAGAAGACTTTTTTTCTCCTGGTGGATGTCTAGATTAATTAAGGCAATATCAAACTTTTATTTTGCGTTAATATGTAACAACATTGTTTTCTGGTGTTTGGTGTCCATTTCTTGCACTGGTAGAGACATTGCTATAGCTAATTAAGAAAAGTTAAAACAAAATGTTGATTAATTAATTAAATTCAATGTTTCCTTAGATTTCCATGATGAATTTCCATGTTCAATTAGTTCCAGAAATTATTTATTTCTTAAGTGAGTTAACCAACCAAAATCAGCATCAGAAAAACTAAGCCTCACTCATTAAATTCATTGTGTTACGTGAGGACAACCTAAGGTCCTTATATATTGATTAGTTTACGTGAAGTTTATGCTGATTACGGTGCTGATTCAGGAAATGAAAATATGTCAGATCAGTTTTGTGGGGTTGCTGTTAACAAATAATACAATTCATTGCCAATCTTTTTACTGAAAATGTAGCATGTTTATTGAAAGACTTAGAATTCACCAAGAACATATGACTGGTTTTGCATGACAGTGAGACTTTTTTTTTTTTTTTGATGGGGG
>VYZW01008912.1:0-15687 GCA_013401315.1 Balaeniceps rex
GCAAAGCTTACAATTCATTAGGGTGATGTAATGTAAAGGGAACCAACATGCAAACTTGCAAAACACTGCATAGTAGTCAGCATTCAAAAAAAGCTAACAGTGAAAGAAACTGTGGGATAAATACAACCTTGGGTTGCAGTAAGGACATGGCTTGTCTGTTCCAGAGGGAGCTAATTGTAAAGGACATTGACAAAGTGTATCCTGCATATGTACCAAAAACTTTGGTATTTAATCTGGACAGTTGTGTAGTGTATCTCTAAAGCCAATGAGCAGCAACAACAAAACAGGAAACTACTTTGGAGAATTCGTTACACTCAATTCCAGATGTAGATAAAGGAAGATATCAAGATATCATTTCCTAGGAAAATGAGAAACTCAAATAATTTATTTCAACTTGAGAAGAAAAAATTAAATAATGACACGGAAATTCTAGTTCCTGGACATGGACACAGGTGGCTGACTTCTTAAACATTCCTTTATAAAACATCGTTGAAATATTTGAGAAGTTCACAAACTGGGTTTACATGCCAGCTAACATGATAATATCCTAGATTAAATCCAGGATTTTCCTTAAATCATCCAGAAGCAGACCCTTGCTTGGTGTGTTCTCTTCCACCCACTTGACACATCTGACTTCAGATGGGATGACGTATTATCAAGAGGTTCCCAACTCTGTCATTAATCACAGAAAACTGAACTGACTAGATATTAGGCAGCAGACACTAAGAAAGAAGGATCCTGTCCTTGATAATTTACTCTTATTTAACTGCAACAAGATCTGGACACCTAGCTCCTTATGGTCCTCGACAACCAGCCTTTCTATGATTTTGCCATGGTGATAGATGAAAGTAATAGATTTTCTATTACTGTTGATGTTTATGTTAGCCCTGTTATTTTGTTGCTTAATTTAAAAGTCCTGTTTGTGAGTTGGTTTGGGTTTTTTCCCCCATATTTTTAAAAGGGTAATCACAAGTGCTATAGGCCAAGCTTTGTATCTAGGACTTCATTTAGGCACAAATATTGGCTATCCAAAGTCAGGCTGCCCAAACCAAAGTTTACTGTTTGTTCTTAAAAAACAGACAACAGGCTCCTGATCTTGATGTTGCCAGGTGCTGCACACTCTGCTCCCTGCTACAGCTATTGCTACACACGCTGATTCTGTCTAGCTAATGTAACAAGAAGGACGGGATACATCAACCCTAAAGTAGACATCCAGCTTCTAGGCATCGAACTCAAAACTAGTACTTTATGCCTCCTCTATAGTCTACAGAGGGAACTAGGCACTACCAGAGGGAGATTTATCTCCTCTTAATACAGGTGTCTAGTTAAGGACAGACCTATCACATCCTAGGAGATGACATCCTCTAATGACAAAGAGAATCTAGAGCACTGACTCAGAGGTAGTGGTTCTCGTGTGGACACCTGAATTCCACCCTTGCTCCTTCACTTAAGGCAATATTGTTATGAACTTCTGTTGTCTTAGGCAATCCCGTCAAAGTAAGTTTTAAAAGATTTTTTTTCAGGAAAGAATAGTAATGAGAAGAAATGGATCAAAACAATATTTTGTTTCTGTCTTTCTGTTGCAATCCCTTCCCTGCCACTTCTCTCTCTTCTCTGGGCTCTCACATTACGTCTCTCTTTCTTATACTTTCTCTCACTTTCCCTTCCATTTATCTGTCATCCACTGCAATTTTTAGACATATGTCTCTCAATCTAACTTTTTAACATTTCTAAGTAGTATAATTTCTAACTGTAAGAAAAGACACCCATCCCCCTGCCCCGAGGTCTCCAGGATATTGTTTAAAAAACCAAATGCACCTTTTCGTAAGTCACTTTTTCAAGTAAGCGACTATAAATTGTTAATGACTTCATTATAAAACAAAAGCAAACATTGGCTCTATTGAACTGTAAAACAGTGGAGCTCAAGATCCTGGGAGGGAATAAAAAGCAACAGCATAGTACAGACCCTAGACTCAGGACAGCAGACTTCAGTATATTCAGGAAATGGGCTTGGTTAAACAGGGAATACATAATGGAGCTCCAATGCAAAAAGGCAGCATACAGGAGATGGAATTTAGAAACTACAAAGCAGGGATTTAGAAGCATTTTCCAGGGATATAGGCATTGGGTTAGGAAAGCCAAGGCTCAGCTAGAGTTCAGACCAGCAAAGGACATTAAGGGCAACAAGAAGAACTTCTACTGCTGCATTAGTAGTCAAAAGTTGAACAAGGAAAATGGGGCTGTGTTGCTGAATGACACAGGTGAGTAAGTGACAGCATACACAGGTAAAGCAGAGATACTTAATGCCTTCTCTGCCTCGTCTTCACCAACAAGATACACTCTTCTCAAATCTGCAGATGACTCCGCTTGCAGGGGACCAGTTGGTATGCTCATGCGCAGGGATACCATCCAGAGGGACCTGGACAGGCCAGAAGAATGGGCCAAGAGGAAACACATGAAAGTTAAGAAAGACAAATACAAAGTCCCACCCCTGGGAAGGAAGAAGACCTTGCAGCAATATGAGCCTGGGACCGATGAGCTGAGGAGCAGTTCTGCAGGAAAAACCCTGGGAGATTTTCAAGACCTGACAGGATAAAGCTCTGAACCACCTGGTCTGACCTCATAGCTGATTCTCCTCTGACCTCATAGCTGATTCTGCTTCAAGTTGGAGGTTGTACTAGAGACCTCCTGAGGTCCTTTCCAACCTGAATTATCCTATGATGCTGAAGAAGTGCATATGATATTTCTGTTAGGCCAATTTCAACAGCTTCCTGTTAATTCTGTGAAAAAAAATGTTGAGAGTTGTTTTCACATACTATGTAAAGACAAAATACAGGTGAAAACAAATATGATACTTTATTTATTTCACTACTTCCATGAACTTGTTGAGATATTCATACTATAATAAAATAAATATATCTAGATGGTGATTTTTAAAATACTAGTGTTTTTGTCTTATTATTCTCATTTTTTAAAATTAGAATTGTCATGATCCTTGTGAGTTCATCAGGGTGAAAACAATTTTACTGGAAAAAGTTTTGTGCTTATTAAAAAAAAGAAATCCTGAACACCATTGAAACAATTTCATTTAAAATCTCTCACCAGTTTACAGACTTGGATCTAAAAAGCATATCAGACTTCAAGTTGCACCTTTTACACCTAATTTTGGATCCATTTAATACACTTTAAAAGGTGAATTTTCCCCCCATTAATTGTAGAGTACAATTCCTAGATGATCAGCTAAAATTTAGACAATGACACTTTTCAGATCAAATTAATTGCCACTAAAAAGGGTTCAAGAACAATAGTTGTATTAGCAGCCATTTTACTGTGACCAATTTATACACAGAAAATTAGGAGTGGTTAGTGCATCATCAGGACCCTGCAAAGTCCAAAATTTCTGGAGGAATGTATTTGACACTAAAATATCAATAAAAATAATTACTGTTGACTTATGAAGCCTGTTTCAAATCACCACCACATTACCATTACCATTACCATTACCATTACCATTACCATTACCATCATTGCTCTTTGCAGTTCACTGCTTTGCCCAAATATAAATGTAGCATAAGCTTATTTATCAAAATTTAATTTATATATACAAAAAAAAATCATGAAAGAGGATTTAGCATCTTAACTGTAAAGTTAATCACCAGTCCAACCTGTCTCCTCATTTATGTCTGGTACGAACATGTGCAATGCATTTCTCCAAAATAAAATCATGGACATGGGGTGTAAGAAATTACAAGACTGAGACTTGAGGAAGTTCACAAGCAAGGCTGAAGGAGATCAAAATTTGAGGCTCATCACATGAAAATGAGACAATCAGCTACATATTTGTCCCATCTTATGAGGCTTCTGCAGATTTTTGTTTCCTTCTTATATGGAGAAGAAATCAGAAGTGTCTTTAAGTAGCCACGGTTCCACAGACTTCAGTGAATCTCTGACAGTTTAGAGCTGGCTGTGACTGCTTGTTGTATACAGGAGCATACTTCTACACAGAGGTCTTTGAGACCTTGTCAGCAAGCCTTCAGAGCATTCCCTGAAGGATCCTGTCTCTGGATAGATGACTGCAGGACTGACTTTTTTTTGCCTCCCTTGCCATGTTAAACATTGCTCTCATGTTTTTAGATATTTCTAAGAGTTAGTGGCCCAGTAGTTTCAGCACTGAGCTGGAAAACAAAATCTCTAAAAATGTGATCATATTATCCGAGTTGCAGATAGATAACAAGGGCTTCATGTGTGCTTGTCATGCCATTTTGAAGGAGACAGTATAGGCCAGAATGATGGTATCCAACCAACAATGATAATCTCTCTTACAAGCCCTACACAGATTTTGTGCATGGGGCAGGAGCAGGATGGGTGCTGTGACTCAAACCCGGTAGAAGCTCCAACAATTGCTATTGCTTCTTTTCTTGTATCTAATAAAGGAGATAAGGAGGGGGAACAAAGATGGGAGGAAGCCAGATCCTACAGAAAGAGACTTCAGTGCCTGAATTCACAGCATGTAGAATAAAGATCTTCTAATACAGTGAATGCAGTTCTGGGTGCAGTTTAGTTGACCAAAACTGTAGGTGTCATTGAGCTGTCCATGCCATCACAACCTAAAGGGTTATTTGGCCTGTGGTTGTGTACAGATTGTGACTGTGTGCTTGCAGGATTCTATAATACACAAGGACATGGAGGCTTTATCCTCAAAATTTCTCTACTTTATTACAGATTACCACAAATACCACAAAAATCACCACTAGTAAGTATACCTATAATTAATAAAGCAAATATATATATCTCAAGGTATAACAAATTATTATCAGCAATCAGTAGTATAGCAGCAATCAATAATAATAGCAATAAATAATAACAATCAATAACAGCAACACTCAATAATAGGAGCACTCAATAACAACGGCAACAAATGTATATATATTACAGGTTACTACAAACTTATCACTAGTAAAGTGAACTTATCAATAATATAACAGCATGTACACTTATAATAGATCACTTACATGCACTTATATGGTACCAAGAACATTAAACCATTCCTGGGGTGGAGGGCAAACTATCCCAGAGGGTAGGACTGATCTCAGAAGGGGATCCAAACATCTCAGAAATGGGAGGACAAACCACACTGACCCCAGAAGTGGGTCCAGAGGGGGACCAAATAAAATAACAGAGTTTCACTTCAAAAGTGATCCACATCACGGAGTTTGGGGTGAGCCAGGTGTCCCTGACGAGGGTCCAAAATCTTGTAGAAAGTTCATGCAGAGAGCTCAGCCTGTGTGGTGGTTGACCCTGGCTGGATGTCAGGTGCCCACCAAAGCCACTCTACCACTCCCCTTCTCAACAGGGAAGAGAAAAAAAAAAAACAACCAAAAAGCTTGTGGGTTGAGATAAGGACAGGAAGAGATTGCTCACCAATTACCATCACGGACAAAACACACTTGACTTGGGGAAATCAGTTTAATTTATTGCCAATTAAATCAGAGTAGGGTAATGAGAAATAAAAACCAAATCTTAAAATACCTTCCCCCCACCCCTCCCTTCTTCACAGGCTCAACTTCACTCCCAATTTTCTCTACCTCCTCCCCCCGAGGGGTGCAGGGGGACAGGGAATTGAGGTTGCTGTCATTTCATCACACGTTTCTGCCACTCCTTCCTCCTCAGGGGGAGGACTCCTCACACTCTTCCCCTGCTTCAGTGTGAGGTCCCTCCCACAGGAGACAGCCCTCCATGAACTTCTCCAACATGAGTCCTTCCCACAGGCTACAGTTCTTCATGAACTGCTCCAGCATGGGTTCCTTCCATGGGGTGCAGTCCTTCAGGAACTGACTGTTCCAGTGTGGGTACCCTGCAGGGTCACAAGTCCTGCCAACAAACCTGCTCCAGTGTGGGCTCCTCTCTCTCCACGGGTCCACAGGTCCTGCCAGGAGCCTGCTCCAGCACAGGCTTCCCACGGGGTCACAGACTCCTTTGGGCACATCCACCTGCTCCAGCAGGCTGCAGGTGGATATCTGCTCCACTATTAACATCCATGGGCTACAGGGGGACAGCCTGCCTCACCATGGTCATCACCACGGGCTGCAGGGGAATCTCTGCTCCTGCACCTCCTCCCCCTCCTTCTTCACCGACCTTGGTGTCTGCATAGTTCCTCTCACATATTCTCACTGCTCTCTCTGTCTGCAGTTGTGCTCAGTTGGTTTCCCCCCCCTTCTTAAGTATTTTATCACAGAGGCACTACCACCATCGCTGATTGGCTTGGCCTTGGCCAGTGGCAGGTCCGTTGGCATTGGCTCTGTTGGACATAGGGGAAGCTTCTAGCAGCTTCTCACAAAAGCCACCCCTGTAGCCGCCCCGCTACCAAAACCTTGCCACACAAATCCAATACACTGTCATATAAGGACAGGCTGGGAGAGCCGGCTTTGGTTAGCCTGGGAAAAGGAAGGCTGAGGGGTCACCTTATGCATGTCTCCAAACACCTGGTGTGGGAGGGTGTACACGTGGTTTAAAGGAGAAAATGTCAACCTCTTGACACTGGAGGTTAACAACCAATGGACAGAGGTGGAAATATGAGAAATGCCACACACACTAACTCTTTTTTACTGTGGGTGTGGTCAAAGATGGGAACCAGTTTCCAAGGGAGGTTGTTCAATCAATTATTTAGACGTGAATGTTAATACAGACCTTTTGAATTAATGATGTGGTTTAACCCCAGTTGACAACTAAGCACCACAAAGCCACTCACTCGCTCTCCCCCCCTGGTGACATGGGGGAGAGAATTGGGAAAAAAAAGTAAAACCTGTGGGTTGAGATAAAGGCAGTTTAATAGAACAACAGAGGGAGAGAAAATAATAATAAAAGAATATACAAAACAAGTGATGCACAATGTAATTGCTCACCACCCACTGACCAATGCCCAGCCAGTCCCTGAGCCACCATCGCTGCCCCCCAGCCAACTCCCTCCAGTTTATATACTGAGCATGACGTCATATGGTATGGAATAGCCCTTTGGTCTTTTTGGGTCAGCTGCCCTGGCTGTGCCCCCTCCCAGTTTCTTGTGCACCTGGCAGAGCATGGGAAACTGAAAAAATCCTTGACTAGGGTAAGCACTACCTAGCAACAACTAAAACATCAGTGTGTTATCAGCATTATTCTCATACTAAATCCAAAACACAGTACTATGCCAGCTGCTAGGTAGAAAATTAACTCTAACCCAGCCCAAACCAGGACAGTTAACTTCTCAGTCCTCTCAATTTTTCTTCAGCAATTTCATATGAGAAAGAGTCATAGAATCATAGAATGATAGAATCATTAAAGTTGGAAAAGACCTCTAGGATCACCTAGTCCAACGGTCAACCCAACACCACCATGCCTACTATACCATGTCCCAAAGTGCCACGTCTACACAGTTTTTTAATACCTCCAGGGATGGTGACTCCACCACCCCCTTGGGCGGCCTGTTCCAATGCTTGACCACTCTTTCAGTAAAGAAATTTTTCCTAATATCCAATCTAAACCTCCCTTGATGCAACTTGAGGACATTTCCTCTTGTCCTATCACTTGTTACCTGGGAGAAGAGACCAACCCCCACCTCACCACAACCTCTTCACAGGTAGTTGTAGAGAGCCACAAGTTCTCCTCTCAGCCTCCTATTCTCCAGACTAAACAATCCCAGTTCCCTCAGCTGCTCCTCATAAGACTTCCTCTCCAGACCCTTCACCACCTTTGTTGCCCTTCTCTGGACACGCTCCAGCAACTCAATGTCTTTCTTGTAGTGAGGGGCCCAAAATTGAACACAGTATTTGAGGTGCGGCCTCACCAGTGCCGAGTACAGGGGAAGGATGACTTCCCTACTCCTGCTGGTTACACTATTCCTGATACAAGCCAGGATGCCGTTGGCCTTCTTGGCCACCTGGGCACACTGCTGGCTCATGTTCAGCTGGCTGTCAACCAGCACCCCCAGGTACTTTTCTGCCAGGCAGCTTTCCAGCCACTCTTCCCCAAGCCTGTAGAGTTGCATGGGGCTGGTGTGACTGAAGTGCAGGACCTGACACTTGGTGGTGTTAAACCTCATACAATTGACCTCAGCCCATTGATCCAGCCTATCCAGATCCCTCTGCAGAGCCTTCCTACCCTCAAGCAGATCAACACTCCCGCCCAATTTGGTGTCAGCTGCAAACTTAGTGAGGGTGCACTCGATCTCCTCATCCAGATCATTGACAAAGATATTAAACAGGGCTGGCCCCAAAACTGAGCCCTGGGGAACGCCGCTTGTGACCAGTGACTGGTCGCCAACTGGATTTAGCTCTGTTCACCACAACTCTCTGGGCCCGGCCATCCAGCCAGTTTTTTACCCATTGAAGAGTACACCTGTCTAAGGCATGAGTCGCCAGCTTCTCCAGGAGAATGCTGTGGGAGACAGTGTTGAAGGCTTTACTAAAGTCCAGGTAGATAACATCCACAGCCTTCCTCTCATCCACTAGGCGGGTCACCTGGTCATAGAAGGAGATCAGGTTAGTCAAGCAGGACCCACCTTTCATGAACCCATGCTGGCTGGGCCTGATCCCCTGGTTGACCTGCACATGCCTGTTGAGCTCACTCAAGATGAACCGCTCCATAATCTTCCCAGGTACCGAGGTCAGGCTGACAGGCCTGTAGTTCCCCGGATCCTCCTTCCAGCCCTTCTTGTAGATGGGCGTCACATTGGCAAGCCTCCAGTCATCTGGGACCTCCCCTGTTAACCAGGACTGTTGATAGATGATGGAGAGTGGCTTGGCAAGCTCCTCCGCCAGCTCCCTCAGTACTCTTGGGTGGATCCCACCCGGCCCCGTAGACTTATGAATGTCCAGGTGGTGTAGCAGGTTGTTAGCTGTTTTCTTCTGGATTACGGGTGGTTTATTCTGTTCCCAGTCCCTGTCTTCCAGCTCAGGGGGCTGAATACCCTGGGGATAACTGGTCTGACTATTAAAGACTGAGGCAAAGAAGGCATTAAGTACCTCAGCCTTTTCCTTATCCTTGGTGGCAATGTTCCCCCCTGCATCCAATAAAGGAGGGAGATTCTCCTTGGCTCTCTTTTTTGTTGTTAACGTATTTGCAGAAACATTTTTTATTCTCTTACAACAGTGGCCAGATTGAGTTCTAGCCGGGCTTTTGCCTTTGTAATTTCCTCTCTGCATGACCTAATGAGATTCCTGTACTCTTCTTGAGTTGCCTGCCCCTTCTTCCAAAGATGGTAAACTCTCCTTTTTTTCCTGAGTCTCAGCAAGAGCTCCTTCTTCAGCCAGGCCTGTCGTCTTCCCTGCCAGCTTGTCTTTTGGCACACGGGGACAGCCTGCTCCTGCGCCTTTAAGACTTCCTTCCTGAAGAATGCCCAGCCTTCCTAGACCCCTTTGCTCTTCAGGACTGTCTTCCAAGGGACTCTCTCAACCAGTGTCCCGAACAGGCCAAACTCTGCCCTCTGGAAGCCCATGGTAGTGGTTTTGCTGACCCTCCTCCTTACTTTGCCAAGAATCGAGAATAAAGAATATCGTATCATGGTCACTAAGCCCAAGATGGCCTCCAACCACCACATCTCCCACCAGTCTTTCTCTGTTTGTAAACAGCAGGTCAAGCAAGACACCAGCTGTGTCAGGAAGTTATCTTCCACACTCTCCAGGAACCTCCTAGACTGTTTCCTCTCTGCTGTGTTGTGTTTCCAGCAGATGTCCGGTAAGTTGAAGTCCCCCCAAGAACAAAAGCTAGCAATTGTGAGACTTCTGCCAGCTGCTTATAGAACGCTTTGTCTACCTCTTCATCCTGGTTGGGTGGTCTATAACAGACTTCCAGCAGGATATCTGCCTTGTTGGCCTTCCCCATCATCCTTACCCATAAGCACTCCACCTTATCATCACAATTGCTGAGCTCTATAAGGTCGAAACACTCTCTAACATACAGAGCCACCCCACCACCTCTCCCTCCTTGCCTATCCCTTCTGAAGAGCTTATAGCCATCCATTGCAGCACTCCAGTCATGAGAGTCATCCCACCATGTTTCTGTGATGGCGACTACGTCATAGCTACCCTGCTGCACAATGGCTTCCAGCTCCTCCTGTTTGTTGCCCATGCTGCATGCATTGGTGTAGATGCACTTGAGCTGGGCTATCGATTTCACCCCCAACATTGGCACGCCACCCTTAGACTCCTCTCTAGTGAGCCTGGTTATATCCCCTTCCCCCTTCGAACCTAGTTTAAAGCCCTCTCGATGAGCCCCGCCAACTCATGGGCGAGAATCCTTTTGCCCCTCTGAGAAAGCTGAACTCCATCAGTCGCCAGCATGTCCGGTGCCGTGTAAACCTCCCCATGATTAAAAAACCCAAAATTCCACGGATGGCACCAGCCTCTAAACTACGTGTTAATCAGATGAGTTTTCCTGTTCCTTTCAGTATTCTTCCCTGCCACTGATGGGATAGAGGAAAACACCACCTGCACTCCTGATCCTTCAACCAATCGCCCCAGTGCCCTGAAGTCCCTTTTGATGGCTTTTGGACTTCTTTCTGCAACCTCATCACTGCCAACCTGCATAACCAGCAGTGGGTAATAATCAGAGGACCGGACCAGACCAGGGAGTTTCCTAGCAAAGTCTCTAACCCGGGACCCAGGGAGGCAGCAGACTTCCCTGTGGGATGGGTCTGGCTGGCATATTGGGCCCTCCGTTCCTGACAGAAGGGAATTGCCCATGACAATTACCCTCCTTTTCTTCTTGACAGAGGCAGTCATAATGCATGGTGCTGACTGACTCACCCTAGGCACCCCCCTCGATGGACCTTCACCTACGTCCTCATTTGCCTGGCCCCCAAGTTCCAGAGCCCCATATCTGTTGTGTAAGGGCAACTGGAAGGTGAGGGAGGCCGGGGGGGGATTCACATGCTGCCCTGATCAGGGACCTGTTCCTATTCCCCCTCCATCCCATAGGTCCCCTCCTTCTGCTTGGTGGCAAGAGGGTAGGGGATCCTCTGTTTCTTACGGAGCCTCCATCTGCTGCCTTGGCGCTTCTCTCTCTCATTGGTATTATGGGAATAAATTCCATGGGATGGGTATGGAGTGTAAAGGAGGAAATCACTTGTTTTCTGGTCTGTACATAGGCAGTGTGACTGCAAGATGGGATTAGGGTGGGCAGTTAGTAGGGAACAAAGCATGTACAATCACGATTCCCCTCTTTCTAACTCCACCTACTTGGAGCATTGCTGATGACAGAGTAGGAGTCTGTAAATACTGTGCCAGCCTCCATACAACCCCACATTGTGTTTTGACTGTCAGCCAGCACAGCAAAGAACATTGCTTTTTTCTTTAAGCAACCCTGGAATCAGAGACTGAAGAAGCTTCACCCCCTTAAGGTAAAGAGTCTAGCTGTGAGAGGCTCCTTGTGTTTCCCTTGGCCCACAAGCTATAAAGCAAGAGAAATGAGGATGTTTTACTTCTTAGTTACCAGGAACATTGTTACACTCAATTCCAGTAAACTTCAGGTTGTCTCTGCAATGCTGGAGCCTGGACTGGGTAGGTCAGTGTCTCCAGGGTAACTTCAGATCAGACCCACAGGCATTTGAGCCATTACATAAAGAACAGGCCTCCTCCTGCCACAGCTCCAGACTGCATACTGGCCAGCCTCCTCCTTCCAACACCCAGTGCACAGAATTCCTCAACCTGATGCCCATGCTCACCCTCTTGACTGCAACCACGTCCCACCCTTGCTCTGCATGCAGACAGGCACTGCCAGATGCACCACCTCCACACTTACTCCTCAAACCCACTTTCCAAAAGTTCCTGCTCCAGAACCAAAAGGGAATCAGAGCTACTTTCATCTAGTGATGGAAATTATTGCATTTGTGGATCATTTAATATTTTGGTCCATGCTCAGGAATTGGACAATGCTTGCAAAAAGATCTAGAGATATCTGTTTCACCAAAACAAGCTCTCTCCTGTCTCCGTCCAAGTCATCCACACCTCCCATTTATTCTCCCTGTGGCCCTCCACACTTCTCCTCAGCCAGGCTCCACCTTGCCCTTTCCATAGATCTCTCCCACTCTCGCAAACCGTTCCCTCTACACACCAACAACCTGCGTGGCAGTCGTGGTCTTTGTTCAAGGGTTGACACCACCCTACGTCCCCAAGAGGCTGGAGGTGCTGCCGGGAGGTCACCATCTTTGCTGCAGGAGTGTCCCCACCCTAGTGCTCACAGCAGGCTTGGAGTCCCCCTCAGATAAATTTGAGAAGCAAAATGGCGTCTAATATACCACCCCACAACTGCCAGCATCCCTGGTTGTCTCCACGCAGCTGCCTTCCCTTCTTCCCTGGAAGCAGTCGAGACCAGCTGGGGAGTGAAACCGTCCGCCCCGTGGCAGGATATCCCAGATGGCCGGCTGAGGACAAGGCGCTGGGATCTACAGCCGTAGCCACTGGGGTTCCGCCTCTCAGGGCCTCTGGAAGCCTGTCACCAGGTGCCTGTCATGCTCAGTGGAGGTCCCAAGCACAGGAGTGAATCCTGGCCCTGAAACACCCAGGGAGCGAGGCGTCATTGCACAGGGCATGTGATCAGCAGGGCAGAGAGGGCTGGAGCAGGTAGTTGTGGCCGAGTGGTGAAGGCGATGGACTAGAAATCCATTGGGGTTTTCCCCACGCAGGTTCGAATCCTGTCAACTACGGGGCACGGTCCCCTTTTGGGCTCCCTGCAATTGACTGTGGTGCGGCCGTGGGACTCCAGCTAGCTGTACAGGGCACCCCTTTGCCTACCATGCTTGTTCTTGCCTTCCCTGAAATTCCTGGATGAATGGGAAATCCTGCTCCCATTGACAAGGTAGGCAAGCTAGGTGAAGAGAAAGGGCCAGTAAGAAGTCCACTTTTGTTGGTTATGGAGCAGAACTCAAGAGCCTGATCTCACCACATATCCCAAACAGCACAGCCCCATCAGCTGTCTTCCCTACACCCGAAACTAAAGCTGTTGTGGTGGGTTGACCTTGACTGGTCGCCAAGTGCCCACCAAGCCGCTCTATCACTCCCCCTCCTCCACTGGACACAGGAAGAGAAAACATTATGGAAGGTTTGTGAGTTGAGATAAGGATAGGAAATCATTCACCAATTACTGTCACGGGCAAAACAGACTCAACTTAGGGAAATCAATGTAACTTATTACCAATCAAATCAGAGTAGGGTAATGAGAAATAAAAACAAATATTAAACAACCTTCCCCCCTCCACTCCCTTCTTCCTGGGCTCAACTTCACTCCCGATTTCTCTACCTCCTCCCCCCAAGTGGCACAGGAGGATAGGGAATGGGGGTTGTGGTCAGTCATCACACGTTGTCTCTGCTGCTCCTTCCTCCTTGCTTTCTTCCCTTGCTCTAGCGTGGGGTCCAACCCACAGGAGACAGTCCTCCATGAACTTCTGCAGTGTGGGTCCTTCCTACGGGCTGCAGTTCTTCACAAACTGCTCCAGCATGAGTCCTTTCCACGGGGTGCAGTCCTTCAGGAACGGAATGCTCCAGTGTGGCTCTCCCGCAGGGTCACAAGTCCTGCCAGAAAACCTGCTCCAGTGTGGGCTCCTCTTCATGGGGTCACAGGTCCTGTCAACAGCCTCCTCCAGCACAGACTCTCCATGGTTTCACAGCCTCCTTTGGGCACATCTACCTGCTCCAGCATGGGGTCTTCCACGGGATGCAAATGGACATCTGCTCCACTGTGGATCTCCATGGGCTGCAGGAGGACAGCCCGCTTCACCATGGGCTTCACCCTGGGCTGCAGGGGAATCTCTGCTCCGCCACCTGGAGCGCCTCCTCCCCCTCCTTCTTCACTGACCTTGGTGTCTGCGTAGTTGTTTCTCTCACATATTCCCACTCCTCTCTTCTGGCTGCGGTTGCAAGGAGGTTTTTTCCCCTTCTTAAATATGTTATCACAGAGGTGCTACCATCGTTGCTGATTGGCTCAGCTTTGGCCAGCGGTGGGTATGTCTTGGAGCTGGCTGGCATTGGCTCTGCTGGACATGGGGGAAGCTTCTGGCACCTTCTCACAGAAGCTGCCCCTGCGGCCCCCCTGCTACCAAAACTTTGCCACACAAACCCAATAGAGCTGCTCATCTCCAAAGAAAGCCTGCACACCATGGCCCTTGCTGCTAACAAAGGAGGGACAACACCTCATGGATCTGCAATCTTGCCTGGGGTCCTAGGGGTATTCTGCCTGACCCCTCCCCAGCCCTTGCACACATGGACAGCCTTTCCCAGGGGGCTTTCCCAAATTTAGCTTAAGGATGAGAAGATGAAGAGTGGGTCTATCCTCTCTCCTCCTCTTCTGGGAAAGACGTGGAAGTGCAAAAGAGGCCACGGTGGTGACTGTGCCATCAGGAGACCGTCCCCAGCCATCACAGACCCTGATGGGTTGGCTCTGTCACAGCCCCTGAGAGAAAGAAGGGCCGCTGTTAGCCTGCCTGGGTGGTGCAGCATCTTAAGGAAAAGGGAAACCTTGAGGGGCACATTCAGAGAGAGCCCAGAGAAAGAGAAGGAAGGAGAGGAGGAGAGAAAAGCCCATTGCTGGTGCATGGTCTGATCCCTGCAGCCATGCCACTGAGGGTGGTGGAAGCAGCCAGCACAAGCAAAAGAGAAGCTCAGAGAGATTATCAGCCTGGATGAAGAAGGAGAGGGGCAATAGAGAGGGCACCTGGAGCTGAGCCAGGGACCTTTTGACCTGCAGACAAATTCTCTGCCCTGAGCAGTAGCCCCTGTAGCAGGCAGGCTGCAGCCACGCTCCCCACACTCATATCTGCACCCACATACCAGCCCTCTCCATCCTGCTTTTGCTTTTGTCTCCTCTGACTGACTGCTGCATGCTCTGGCCTGTGGATGGGACAGGGAACCAGCAGACCGAGCACAAACATGCAGGCCTCAGCACTGCCACTTCGTCCCTTGCCCTCACCAACTGGGTCTACCAGCTCAGCCAGCTCAGAGCCTTCCTGGAACATCTCAGAGGATCTAAGGCTGGTGACCAGCCAGTCCATCTGGGCCAGCCCTGCCCTGGGGTGAGTGGGAGCCACCTCCACCCCTAGCAGTGTTAGGCAGGACAGGAATGGCATCAAGCACAAAGAGGAGGGGTTTCTCTGGCTCTCTGGCAGGCTGTGTGGTGGTGGGGGGAGCCCTCAGTTGTAAGGGAGCAGCTAGGGCAGGGACGTGCCAGGATGGAGGACAAGATGGGAGCTGTGGGGGAGCGCAGCACAACACAGCACAGCATGGGTAGGGCAAGGCCTTCGCAGCCAGTGTGGAAGGCAAGGCACTAACTGCTATGCAACTTGCTTAGAGGAACAAACACTGCCTAGGACTAAGAGCTTTTACCTCAGGATGACCTGAAAACCTACCTTAAACCAGCTCTCACTGTCTGATTACACCCCATACCGATGATAAAACAATAGGAGATTTGTCTTTCAAAAAACCCCCAGGTATATATGGGGGCAGATGCCCTGTGGGGGTGGTTGCAGCAGTGGAAGCAGAGCAACTGGCAGCACAGAGCAACTGGCAGCACAGAGGCAAACCCATCTGGGCTGCCGCATCGTGGCAAGATATTGCTGCCCGGGTAGAGAACCTGGTTGTGAAAGTATGCCACATAGGTGCTCACGTGCCTAGGAGTCGGGCTACTGAAGAACACCAAAACAACCAGCAGGTGGATCAGGCT
>VYZW01008916.1:0-23291 GCA_013401315.1 Balaeniceps rex
CAATGCCCCCTTCCCTAGGAAGGGATCCCAGCTGTTTGGGGGGGACCCTCTAAGTCCAGGCTACTGGCCCCATTGTCCCAGTATCGGAGCAGCCAGGTGACAATGTGCTCACCTGGATGATGGCTGAAGTGTTTTCGCATATGTCGCAGCTCACTCAAGGATAAGGATAGGGTGGTTTCCGTCTCATTTACGAGTTCTTCCTCTTCCTCTTCTTCTTGTGATGGCCCTGCTATTCCATCANACAAGTTCTTCCTCTTCCACTCCTTGTGATGGAGCTGTTCTTTCATCATCCCTTTCTAAACAAGCTGACTTCCGTTTCCAGGATTTCTTCTTGTGTATGGGGGCAACTGATATCAACACAGGTTCATTCTCTGGTTCATCTGCAGTGCCTTTCACCGGGGTTTGAGTAGCCATAGTGCCTGTCGTGGGGGTTGGAGTAACTGCAACGCCTGTCGCCGAAGTTTGAGTAGCCACAATGCCTGTCGTGGGGGTTGGAGTAACTGTGGTATTCTTAAATAGTCATTTAACCCTAAGCAAGACCTGACACACATTCAGGAGACATAGCAATAGGAACATGCTAGTTTGAACATCCCAAGGGTATTCAAACTCCTCAAGAGCTGTTTCAATTGAGCTGGAGATGAAGGGGAAGATGGAGGAAGGTGCCTCTGCCATAGGTTGGCTTACCGAGGAGAAAAAGTAAAAAGTGTAGTTATTAATAATTCCTGATAGATTGCTCCTGAAGTACAGAGGTGATGGCAATGCTGAGCCAATACAAGATTGGACTCATGACCAATAATTTCATCGTACCATAAGCCGGTGGCACACAGTACAGCAAAGCGATAACCTTAATCCATCTCCCAGCGGTAATAAACAGCACATAAGTACTGACAAACAGTATACATGGTAAGTAAGGTGCTACATAACACAACTTTGAGAACAATTCCAAAAACTCTGAGAGCAAGAAAGTCAACATCGTAACCAACAATTAGTAAACTAATATAACAAATGCTTATAACAAATTTATTTTAACATGCTCCAGTCAAATCTGTCATTATCTCAACCCTTTGTGTCCCACGTTGAGCGCCAAAAAGGACTGTCATAGTTTAACCCCGGTTGGCAACTAAGTTGGCAACTAAGCACCACACAGCCACTTGCTTACCCTCCCCCCACCCCAGTGGGATGGGGGAGAGAATCAGGGAAAAAAAAAGTAAAATCCTTGGGTTGAGATAAAGGCAGTTTAATAAGACAGCAGAGGGAGAGAAAATAATAATAATAATGATAACAGGATATATAAAATAAGCGATGCACAATGTAATTACTCACCATCCGCCGACCGATGCCCAGCCAGTCCCCGAACAGCGATCGCTGCCCCCCGGCCAACTCCCCCCAGTTTATATACCGAGCATGATATCATATGGTATGGAATAGCCCTTTGGGCAGTTTGGGTCAGCTGTCCTGGCTGTGGCCCCTCCCAGCTTCTTGTGCACCCGGCAGAGCATGGGAAGCTGAAAAAGAAAGTCCTTGACTAGTGTAAACACTACCTAGCAACAAGTAAAACATCAGTGTGTTATCAGCATTATTCTCATCCTAAATCCAAAACACAGCACTACACCAGTTACTATGAAGAAAATTAACTCTATCCTAGCTGAAACCAGGACAGAAATGAAAACTATAATTTGAAATCTCATCAAACACATTATAAAAATTTCAATTCTATTTTCTCAAGGGTTCTAGAGGATAAACTCTAGATCTCAAGATCTGGAAAACCAATTCAAAAACATGGGAAGAGTGTTAGCTTATTGCATTATCTAATGCCTTTTGCTTATGTACTTAATATCAACATTTATATTTTATTTTTTTGTCTTTTACATCAATTACATTATATTTAAAAGCCTCTGTCTTTGTTAGTCTGATTTTTTTCTTTTTTTTTAATCATTCACACCCATGGTTTCCTACAAAACTAATCAATCATGTGCCTGATTAACATCCCTTTTTCTTCTTGAGAAGAAACTTTGGTTCTTCTAAACTTTCCATGTAGTTCCAATCCCCTGGGTGTTTTGTCATTCTGTGTATTTGTATATGTTTTCTTTTTTCAACACACTTCTGAAAAACGTAGCAGTCAAAATTATGACTGAATAACCTTTACTCTAATAACCTCACAATTCATATGAGCCTGTCAATGTAATTATAAATAAATTTTGGTTCTAGTTGTAAAAATTGCTATAATTGATAATATTATTCAGGTCACATGTGCTTACTTAAAAAATTACTTGTAGTAAAATGGAATGCTCTCTATTTTTCTTTTAAATTTTGTATCTTTGTTTAACAAATACAACTATTTATATTTTTTATTACACCACCTTTATTTCAGTGCTTAGAATCACTGTTTGACATATTTTTTAAACATATTTTGGGGAGCAATATCAGAAGTTAATGGAACAGACTAATGACCTTGTGTTAAGAATGGACTAAAACATTCCTGTGAGAGGTTTGTCTCAAGTCTTAAAAGCTTCCAATGATAGAAAGTCCACAGTCTCACCAGGTAACCTAGTCCAGTGTTTACCTATCTTGCCATTAGGAAGTTTATCTTAAAGTCTGCCCCAAATCTCCTTTGCTGGAGTTTGAGGCCATTCTTGTAATCGCACTCACAGTGACATGGACGAAAAAAAAATCACTTCTTCCTTATTAGAAGTGAAATTGTTATTTCAGTGTATTTCCTCCTGAGAAAAAAAATATCAAATTGCAATACAATTCAGTTCAGGAAAATAAGTTTTATAAGGTAAAGAGAGGGTATCATATATACTGTGCTCCCTTATTAATAGGAACTAAACATGGCCAAGGACTTTTCATTATCCTCATTCCACATAAAACAATGCTTCCATACTCACAAGTGTACTAGTTGATATGTCAAATAGCTACTATTCTGCTACTGCCTCTGGTATCTCGTTGTAACCAGGCTGGGGACATGACTTCAACCAATGCTTTGAAAGCTAGCAGCTTTCAAAGATAATTCAAGTACTTCAGAATTCTTATAGGGAGACCTCCTTTCAGGCAGAATGATAGAAAGACTGGCTAAGCAGTCCAATAACAGTGAACCACAATGTCAGTGGAAAAACAGCCCTTGTCTTACAGAATGTATTATTTTGCAGCTCAGGAAGGAGCAGGATTGTGAGTTCATTTTTGCTACTCAGTCTTGTCTTGGTTGGCTTTTGCAATAGATTGCATTTAAAAAAATAAAATTGGTACCAAAAATGCATTTGTGTATATATGAATTCATATAATCTAGCAACTGACTGTGTACTTAAGCTATCAGCTTACAAAAGAATTGCCAGTTCCTGTTCAACTGATTTATATTAATGTATATTTTTCAGTTAATACCAGTATGTTCTACTTTCCAACTCCTCCAAGCTTAAAGGAATTCCCAAGGAACAGCCCTAGGAATGTGGTATGAGAAACAGAAAAGTACATCAGAACATTATTTTGAACTCTCAGTAGGACTGATACTCATAAAATCCTGCAGGCAATTTTAAAAACCTTCCTTGTGTGTGAATGGAACAAAGTTCTTTTTAATGGAAGACAATTACGTGAGGGATTCAGATGCAGAAGTTCGAGTTGTGTGCAAAATACAGCATACCACTCATTTATTTAAAAATAAATCTGTAGTTCCACCAAAATTTTTAAGTGTCTTAGTACTCAATTTGTTGACTTTAATAAGTTATGTTTAAGAGAAGATTTCACTTTATCTTCTTGTATTTACCCATATGGATCTTGACCTAAACATGTTCGTATTTTTGGCCTCAAATCTGTCTACACAGCATCTTTACTTACAGAATTTAAAATTCTATCTCCCATCAAGGTAGACCCTCTTCATTTTTTGTTAGTGTGTTTTTTTGTGTGTTAGCTGCACAATTTTTTTTCTTGAATAGAGTTAGTAATTCTGAGGAATGAAAATGGCAAAGATTTCAGCCTTTTTCAGATTATATACATCACCAGTGTTTCAATATCACATTGTCTTCAAGGATCTGGCAGACATTCCCATGAGTATGTTATGACTCATACACAAAGATCAAAAGATGTATTTTGAATTTAAACAGTTTGCTAGTATGTATTAAAGAAAACAGCAAGACATAACAGGAGCAAAATGTGCATATTCTGTAACAAACTACAGCAATATTCAGAACAGTATGGCTGCCGTCTCAGCACAGCAGCAAAATTAAAGATGGAGTGCACAGAAAGCAATATACATTTTCAGGCTATACACACCACAAAATCATTTTTCAGAATTAGTTGCCTTGTAGGAGATTTGTGCCTTTTTCTGAAGCAACTGGCATCTTCTGTCATTGAGAGAACATTATTGGACTAGACAGAACATCTATTTGCTCTAATATGGCATTTCTTATGTTCATATACAGTTCATCCTTATAAATTATTGCTATTTTTGTTGCTAAAAGAAATAGCCAGACCAATATTGCTATTGCTGGCCCTTTTCTTTTTTCTTTTCTAATTGTTTTCCTTGCTGTGCCCTAAGTGAATGATAGTTTCTTTTGTATTCCCAACAACAAGAACATACCGGCTTTATGATTCATTGCCAAATGCCACAAATTCCTATTTCCCATTGTTTTATTTCTGAAGAATATTAGCAACATTCTTAATTTCACAACAGAACAAAGCAGTATATTCCTAAAGAAGCATGAAGACTGGTCATTTAGACATGGAAAGACTTCTTTAATAGACTTCAGCTCTGATTTTTAGAAAATAACTGTCTACTTTGTTGTAAAGAAAAATACAACTTCATTATAGTCCATGGAATTTTTTCAATTTGTAGTCAGCCTTGAACAAAGTCTTGAATGAAGGACCACCATTTTAATAAGTTTAGCTCAAAAATCAGTGAAGAAACTTTAAAAAATACAATGTTCTTAACTGAATCAATGTTTCTAAGGAAGGAAAGCATCATGAAAAGAGAACATATATTTATTGAGAGCTGCTGCTTAATTTGCTTAAAGCTTAAAAGTGTATGACAGCACTGAAGTGGAAACTGATTAGACACATCCTCCTGAGCAAGCTCAGCAATTAAAAATTTTTCTGGATAAAGAGGAGAATAACACTTTTGCAGTTTTTGGCCTCGAGTCCAGCAGCCTTACTGACTGCTTGACATGTTGCTGCTGTGAAGCTGTGCTCTGGTTCCATGTCATCATCAGGAGGCCACGGTGATTCATCACTTGCTGTGAATGGAAGCACACCTATTGCAAGACTTCTTGTAGAGTGTGGAAAAATACAAAATTCTCATCTAAGGCAGCTGAGGTGACAAAGCTCCTTCAAAATCTGAGTCTAACAACTTAGAACTGCAGACTAATAGATTTATTTGTATAAAATTAAGAATGAAGTCAAAATGTACCTCAATTAACTGTCCTCTTTATTCTTCATTTTGAAATAAAATTTGAAGGGCTTGTGTTAGCACTCCTCATGAAATTTTTACTCGTGATTTATTTTAAACACAGATAAACCAAGAAATATAAGAAAAACATTGAAGACACCTATCCATATGAGATAGTCAGTGTGATTTCTTAAAGATTTTCAGGGGTTGTATTCAGATCATCTTAAGGATACTTCAGACAGATAATAAAAGGTGATTCAGGGAACCTAAATTTAGAAGTTATAGTTCTGCAGACAGTCAGAGGAGGTTCTTGTACATTACAGCTTGGAGCCTGAATTTCTCATTGTCTTAAAGAAGAGGACTTGCAAAAACAGCCCAGAAGGCATGTCCAAGAGGCAACACTTGGCAGTAAAAGAGGAATTCACAATGCCTCACTGCTGAAACTACCTATAGGGGACAGGTTTCTATGAGTGAGTTAGAGATGAAAAACTCTATTTCCAAAGGTGACTTCTCTGATTCAGGAACCTATCTCAAATATTTCCATCATGACTGTCAAGTTTGATATTTGCCAGTTTTTTTCATTTCTCTTTACCGTCTTCGTTATTCATGAAGTGGCAAATACCCACATTTTTATATTTCCTCATTAATTTTAGCCCAGAAAGCTAAGAAAATGTCTAAATCTTAATTTATACTGCTTGCATTCTAAGATTCAGTATGTATTAACTTGTATATCTGATTTAACTATTTTCACTTCAATGAAGATGAGAAAAAAGAATGAAAAATGAAAGCACAGACTAAACTCCACCATGCAACACTTACCTTGAACAAGTTAAAATAAAACTATAGTTTTTTATTGGAAGATAACTGAATCTTCTAATGCTAATAATTGTTGGTCTCTAATACCTGCTATTTCTGATGAAAATTTTGTGATAAATTATTTGTGAGACAGAACGAAGAATAAAAAATGCACAGACTTATCTGCAAGAAACCCATGACCTCAAATTGATCTGATTAAATTTAGATTTCTGTATCAAGAAATCATATTTTTAAAAATATTATTTCATGTTTAAGCACAGAAATACATTAGTTCTATTTACTTGTACTCCACCAAAATTACGATAAAAATTTTATTCACAAGTTGAAATATACATTTCCTGATCTTTGGAAACCAGAATCTTTGGAATCTGGTTTGTATATGATAAGCAATCTACTTTGTATATCATGAGCAAGTCTGTAACGTACAAAAATACAGCAAAGTGATGATGTATCTTTTTAAATTTATTTATGGCTTTACTTATTGCTTATGTAACAGTTATGTGATGGAAAGTCCTGAGAGCTACTCCAGAAAGATGGAGTAGCTGTGGTGGGTAGCTGGACACCAGGTGCCCACCAAGCCGCTCTATTACTCCCCCTCCTCAGCTGGACAGGGGAGAGAAAATATAATGAAAGCTCATGATAAGGACAGGGAGAGATCATTCAGCAATTACCATCATGGGCATAACAGACTTGACTTAGGGACAATCATTTAATTTACTACCAATCAAATCAGAGTAGGACAATGAGAAATAAAAACTAAATATTAAAACACCTTGCCCCGACCCTTCCCTTCTTCCCAGGCTCAACTTCACTCCTGATTTTCTCTACCTCTGCCCCCTCAGTGGAGTAGGGAGACAGGGAATGGGGGTTGTGGTCAGTTCATCACACATGCGGTCAGTTCATCCCACATTGTCTCTGCCGCTCCTTCATCCTCAGGGGGAGGACTCCTCACACTCTTCCCCTGCTCCACTGTGGGGTCCTTCCCATAGGAGACAGTTCTCCACGAGCTTCTCCGGAGTGGGTCCTTCCCATGGGCTGCAGTTCTTCACAAACTGCTCCAGCATGGGTCCCTTCCACAGGGTGCAGTCCTTCAGGACCAGAGTGCTCTAGCGTGGGTCCCCTACGGGGTCACAAGTCCTGCCAGCAAACCTGCTCTAGCGTGGGCACCTCTCACTCCACAGGTCCACAGGACCTGCCAGGAGCCTGCTCCAGTGTGGGCTTCCCAGGGTGTCATGGACTCCTTCAGGGCACATCCACCTGCTCCAGTGTGGAGTACCCCACAGTCTGCAGGTTGGATATCTGCTCCACCGTGGACCTCCATGGACTGCAGGGAGACAGCCTGTCTCACCATGGTCTTCACCACGGGCTGCAGGAGAATCTCTGCTCTGGCACCTGGAGCACCTCTTCCCCCTCCTTCTTCACTGACCTTGGTGTCTGCAGAGTTGTTTCTCTCACATATTCTCACTCATCTCTCCCAGCTGCAACAGTGCAGGTTTTTTTCCCCTTTTTAAATACGTTATCACAGAGGCGCTACCACCGTCACTGATTGGCTTGGACTTGGCCAGTGGCAGATTCATCTTGGAACTGGCTGGCATTAGCTCTATCAGACATAGCAGAAGCTTCTAGCAGCTTCTCACAGAAGCCACGCCTGTAGCCCCCCTGCTACCAAAACCTTGCCATGCAAATACAATAGAGTAGCACATTCTGGATGAATGTGTGAACACATGGAATTGCAGGGGCATGAACTCAATTGCTCTAGAATTTATTTTTGAAGTGTATTACTTTGTGAACTGTCAATTATTCAGTATTGTATTAATAGAGAAACAACAATATTTTCACTTCAGATAATGTGCATATTTGTGTCTAGTTGTGTATATGTGTATATTTGAGAAATATATTTGTATGGATATGCACATAGTAATATCTATAAAGATTTCTAATATCGATGAACATTTGTAAACAACTAAGAAAACATTAATTTACTTTAAAACTAATGCAAATTATTTAGTTATGATCTAATGAAAACATGTTTTGTTTTGCAATATAAACTGTGCAAACCCTTATTAGCCTTTAATGACCAGCATACCCTACATTCATTTACATTTTAATTATCTCCTTTAAGGACACCAAGAGCGTTACATGTCTGTGAGCATTACAAGGTATCCTTGTTGTACCATCCATGTTGCACACCTGAAAAAAAGAACTAATTTTAATTTATTATTTATTTCTACAAATACAATTTTGCAAAAAATATCAACATGGATGAAAAAAGAGCTTTATGAACAAACCAGTAATGTTCTACATGTAATTGTAAAAATGCGGTTTTATGAAGTCTATCAGTACAGTCAGGTAGAAAAAGGGCCTGAAAATTCAGAGATTTTTTTGAAAATATTGCAGCTATATTTTGATCCATCTGTACATAATAATGAAACTTCCATTAAGGCTATATGCATTTCATATTCTCTTGCAAACACAAACTAGTCTCATTTCAATCAATTTTGTCGAGACAAAATTTTTAGTCATGAACAAATTCTTCCAGATAAAGTAGTCTTTTTTGCTTTTCTACCCATTTCTATGCAGAAAATATTTTCAAATATGTCCTCTTCTATATGCAGAAATTTCTTTTGAGCAAATTGTTTGAAAATTTTATAAAAAATAAATCCATGTTATACTGCTATGACTTTAAGAAACAGTATTTGATTGTTCCGAGTACATAAGTATTAAATGTTTTCTGTGTATTTTATTGATTAAAATGTCAGTTTTCAGGTCACATGTTTTTAAAGACAAGATGCAAACAATTAGAACAAGTTCTACCATTTGTTGCTTTAGAAGATCCGCACATTATAAATGACTGCTGGATTTTTTTCTTTGATCTATAATTAAAATGTCAACATTACAGAGTGAATATATTTATAATTGCTATAATCATGCATATGCAATTTCATCCCCTAGATCATTTTATGCAATCATTCTGCTAAAATGGACCAGACATAAAGTCATTGTGCTATTTTGTCACTACTTCAGGTTCATAAAAGGCCCTTTCTCCAAAGATATATCTTTTATCCCTTTAAAAATGTTAATAGTTATGTAAGATCATTTCAGATTTACCTGTTTGTAAAGTTATGTCTAAAAGCAACTTTACAGTCCAATGCAGGTAAAGACATTGCAGAAAAGAAGAAAAATGGTTGGTGTTAATTCTCATATTAACTAGTTCAAAAATTAAAAATGCCCTTCTGCAATAAAAAATAAATACCAATACTTTTTTTTACTCTATTTTTCATTTCATACTTTAAAACTTGATCAGTGTTTAGTCATTGTTTTCAGTATGCTCATGTAGTCCACTTCTGGCAGTAGGTAAGTGCACAAAACAACCATGGATCAAATGCCCAAAACTGCCTGACAGAAGGTTTGCCCAGAGCTGATCATATTAGAGAGTAAGATAACCATCAGCCAGAGTAAAAAGTAAGTGAGCATTTACAAAGAGGGACTTTGCTTGCAAAGAAGTATAAAAAAACAGGAAATTTTTTTACACCAGAGGTAAATGTTGGAGTGAAAATACATGGAGCCACACTTGGCATGATGCTTCCAGGAATGGGTTGGTTTTAATTCAGTAGTTGCCGCTTAATTACATGTCATTAATAACTCAATAAACCAGTCTGATCCTGATTTGGTTCAAACTACATGTACTGAGAAGTTTTTCCCTGTGACAACTGTTGGAGATGGAAAATGGGACTAAAAAGAGCTGTCTTACAATAACAATGGCTAAAAGATTGTCTGCTTAAACCAGGCAAAACCCAAACCTCAACCACAATAGAAAACAAACAAACAAAAAATTCAAAAATGTAGGTTTTTAATTATCTTTCTGTGTATAACAACAATTATGTATTCACAGTCCTTTCTTAGGGTTTATGATTTCCAGGTCTTTCTGCAAGCATGACAGGGACAAAACTCTTTTTCCCCACATTAATCCAAGAGCTGCGCCTTGATTAAATGAGCTTTACCACTAGATCTTAAGAACTGTCAGGGATTTTGCTTTTATTCCTTGCTTTCAGAGGAAATAAGTTGCTTGTCCAACTAGGCAAAGCAAATGAATCTCTTTCATACAAACCACATCAATTGGGTAATCAAGATAATGTCAAGGGAATTTGACAGGAAAAAATACCTTTTCTCCTCCTACATGATTAAGAAGCAGACATGTTCTCAGCAGTAACCAGGCAAAACTTATTTCTACAATGATTCTGCTGGGTTAATCACAGAAACCACCACAAGGAGAAAACTTCACTGCCCTCCACTATTCCAGTTGTTATGGCTACTACTGAAAATAAAATGCTGCTTCTAGTAACTTTCACTTCATGTTTCTTTACATGCACATTTTGAAAGCATAAAAATTAGTTACATTTAATGCCCCCAGCTGTGATTGTGAAAGCTAATATTATTGTTCTTTTAAAGCTTCTCATGTGCTAAACCAAATGACATTTTAGAAGGCTTGGTATTTAAAATAAATTTTAGACAAAAAGAATTTGACAGCTGACAACTGCCTTTCAAGAGAAATATATTTCCCTTTCTCTGTTACACTGGAAATTGCCTCACCTCTCTGACTCTGACCACTTTTTCTCTCTTAGAGGCATTTGCATGTGAGTTATTTTTCTTCGGTTTCCGAGATATCTTTTTAGTGCATCCTTGCCAAACTTCCTTTTGTCAATAATGGATTTATAAAGGTGACAGTCTGAAATCCGTAACTTACAATGCACTTCACAATGATGCATGACTCCATTTAAGGGTCACTGAGCGGAAAATGTTAAATGTATTGATTAAAAAAAAAATCTTTTTATGTTACGTTTACTTCTTGATCATCTGCTTATGTGTATACTAGTGATCCATTTTTTAAAATGTGATAAAAAAATATCTTCCAAAGTATTTTGCATTAAATTGTTATACTGTTTAACTTGGTTTTTAATATAACTAGAAAGTGTTCACATTGCTGTTTTAATGCGTAGTAAGAGGACCTGTGTCATAGGGAAATGTACAATATTCAAAAGCAATTTATCACAAAATCTTTTTCTAATGCAAATACATTGTTGTCTTCACACAGCTCCAAAAGGCTTGATTGCAATTAGCATATTATAATAGCATGATGGGTGAGACTCACTGCTGTATAATAGCTAGTGAAGAAAAGCAAAACAAGAAACAGAAAACTTTTTGTGGGCAAAGTGATTGTCTTTTATCACAATGTGCTTTAAATAGAACTTCACAGTCTAACCACATACACTATAGTGGATTTCTTACACACATTTAAATAACATGAACTATTAACCCTGACACATTTCATCAGGCCTTTGAACATTAGGTTTCTAATTCAGGAAAGAACAAAAGGAAATTGTTTATTTTAAGTGCGTGAGTAGTTTCATGATTTTTAGCAGAGTTGCTCACAGATTTACTCAAATGAATGTACTTCAGTGCTTTGCTATGAGTAGCCATGATGACTGGTACATTAGAATAGCTTTATGGAAAAGTTGTGAAACTTGTGCAAATACTTTTTCAAACAAAATATGCAGTGTTATGTGACATAAAAATAAGCCACAGTTTATATGCAGTTTAAATAGAAAAATTAAGCCAACATTTATTCAGCTTCTGAGTTAAATTAATATAGGAATAGTAAAGAAGGAAGACACTTCAAGCTTTGAGTAATCCTTAAGCGTCTTAAATTCTGACTACATTTTTTTCCCTGAGTTCCTACATCTTCTGTTCTCAACTGTCACAAATCATTTCAGAAAAAAAAAAAAAAGATTTAAAAATATGTATTTTATACATGGCAAATATATTGTTGATTATTTAGCTTTATTTTATTTTATTTTGCCAAGTGCCGGGTCCTGCACTTGGGCCACAACAACCCCATGCAATGCCACAGGCTGAGTGGCTGGAAAGCTGCTTGGCAGAGAGGGATCTGGGGGTGTTGGTCAACAACCACCTGAATATGAGCCAGCAGTGTGCCCAGGTGGCCAGGAAGGCCAATGGGCATCCTAGCTTGTATCAGAAATAGTGTGACCAGTAGGACCAGGGAAGTCATCCTTCCCCTGTACTCGTCACTGGTGAGGCCACACCTCGAGTACTGTGTTCAGTTTTGGGCCCCTCACTACAAGAAGGACACTGAGTCACTGGAGCATGTGCAGAGAAGGGCAACAAAGCTAGTGAAGGGTCTAGAGCACAAGTCTTATGAGGAGTGGCTGAGGGATCTGGTGTTGTTTAGCCTGGACAAGAGGAGGCTGAAGAGAGACCTTATCGCTCTCTACAACTACCTGAAAGGAGGTTGTAGCGAGGTGGGTGTTGGTCTCTTCTCCCAAGTAACAAGTGACAGGACGAGAGGCAATGGCCTCAAGTTGTGCCAGGGGAGGTTTAGATTAGATATTAGGAAAAACTTCTTCACGGAGAGAGTTGTCAAGTATTGGAACAGGCTGCCCAGGGAAGTGGTCGGAATCACAATCCCTGGAGGTATTTAAAGGACGGGTAGACGAGGTGCTTAGGGACATGGTTTAGTAGTGGACAGGTATGGTTGGACTCGATGATCTTAAAGGTCTTTTTCAACCAAATGATTCTGTGATTCTGTGATTCTGTGATAAAACAATATCTAGTTGCATTTGATATTTTAAATATTGGGGAGAAAGAATACACTGCACAGTTATATTGAAAAGAAAAAAACCAGAAGGGAATGACACATAGAGAAATCAATAGACTATTTAGAAAGATATTTTTTATAACTTGGCATCAGTATCAACAGATCTTTTTTATGGTTTATTAAATAAAAGGCATGTACTCCAAAGAAAATAGAGTTTTAGGACAATATTATCTAAAGAGCTTTTTTTTCTGTTTTTAACTGAGTCATTAGAAGGAAAAGACAGTGATAAACCATTAGTTGAAGAGGGTGACATTCCAGATCCCCCTCAAAATCAACAGTAAAACCCTTTTGTGATTAGGTCAATTTGATCTACCCTGTAGGCTAAAATTGTCTGCCTCTTCATTCAGGACCAATTCCATAGCACAGAAAGATTTTCAATAGACTTTAAGAGAGTAAAAATCAATTAATAAGAAGAGGATGGAACACCAACTGTTGTGGTTTAAACCTGCTAGGCAGCTAAGCCCCAAAAAGCCAATTGCTCAGTCCCCTGCAGTGGGATGGGGGAGAGAGTCACAAGGATAAAAGTGAGAAAACTAGTGGGTTGAGATAAAGGCAGTTTAGTAAGTAAACCAAAAGCTGCAAATGCAAACAAAGCAAAATAAGGAATTAATTCACTCCTTCTGATCAGCAGAGAGGTGTTCAACCGTCTCCAGGAAAACAGGGCTCCACCACATGTAACAGTTACTTGGGAAGACAAGCACCATAACTCTGAACTTCCCCCTTCCTCATTCTTTCCCCCAGCTTTTATCACTGAGCATGATACCATATGGTATGAAATATCCTTTTGGTCAGCTGGGGTCATTCATCCCAGATGTGTCCTCTCCCAGCTTCTTGTGTACACCCAGCCTACTTGCTGGTGGGGCAGTCTGAGAAGTAGAAAAGGCCTTAATGCTGTGTTAGCACTGCTCAGCAATACCTAAACCATTTGTGTGTTATCAACATTGTTCTCATCACAAATCCAAAGGATAGCACCATAAAATCCAGTATGAAGAAATTTAACTCTACCCCAGCCAAAACTAATGCAGCAGACTAAATGGGTTAAGGAGCAATGACATTCACTAATAAATAGGTTACAGTTTTCATAAATCCAATAGCAAATCTGGACTTACTAAAGTTATTAGTTTTCCTAATATATCCACAGGCTTTTACTTCTTACTGCGTAGGTTGCAGCTTATTGCTCCCAGTTTTTGACATTATAATATTATTTCCATAAATGCTGATTTGACATTAAAACATTTGAAGTTTGTTGACTCACTAGAGTCAACAATTCTGATTCATGGAAGCATACAAGATATTGAAATTGGTATTTGTTCCACACAAGAGTGAAAAGAAGGAAAAAAAATCTTTCAGTATCCTATTGGAAAAGGTAAACTTGCCCTAAAATTTCTGTTTCAGTCTCAGAGAAACGATGTGTTTTCATGCTAAAGACATGACACTAACTCAGGATAGGAAAAGACAGATCAGATATCTCATCTGCTTGCTTTTCTTCCATATGACATCAAAACCAGGAAAACAGACTCCTGAATCCACATCCCAGGATAGTAAATTTGCTTGCTTTTGGGGAGCAGGGGGGAATTCTGATGGCAAAAAAAGCTTTGCCACAACAAATAATCTCTTTTTTTTTATTTCATTAAAATTTAATTTACATTGAAAATTGTCTTTGAAATGTGATTTCCATAAACTTCCTTTCCTCTTTTTATTTTTTTTTATTTTACTTTGTGTAGACAATGAGTAACTCTTAATAGAAACATTTATATTTTTTGCCTGTGTCAGAGGGATAAAGACTTCTGTAAATGTAGCAATTGTGTAATTTAATGTTTGTAATAAGTTTTATTTCTAATCTCCATTGATGGCCAGACACTAAGGTGGACATTGCTATTTATCCCAGACATCTGTCCCTACAGTTTTCATGCCCTGTGCATCACTACAGCACTGACTTGAAAAGAGGACACTCTGCTTTGCATCCACCAACTGCAAGTAAGTCAAAAAGGTAATTTACTTTGAAATGTGCTATATTTGTCTCAGGTGATAGTTGTGTTACTGTAATTTACAGGCACTTTTTTTTTTTTGGTCATTTATTATTCTGGTCTTTTAGATAGTTTCAACACAATTCTTTGCTTACATATAGTGAAGGACATAAAGCGTACTTCAGCTGATCTTTTGCTTGCTTGCCATCTGAATTCCTTCTGAAATTAATTGCTCTGAACTTCACCATTTCTATGTTACATTTTTTTTCTCTCTTTTCCCTGTGTGGACTAACTCTCACTCCATAACATCCTTCTAGATTGTTATCTTCTGGCCAGTTTGATGTCCTAATGCTAGCGTGCTGCCTGGGCTATGACATGAATAGGGTATGTCCTATTTTTAGGAAAGTTGCAATCAAATGTTTCATAGATCCTCCCATTAAGTATTTTCTGTCTATACTGGCTCCAAAGCCTTCTGCATTTCTTCTATGATGTACTTTAGAATGAAAAAGAAACACAATTCACTACTATATCTGAAGCATGGCAACATTACTAGAAAAATATGGGTTACTGTCCAGCCTTTTCAAAGTCATCTGCTTCTACTGTCCTTATAGAAGGACTGTTCAGTTGCTCATTCACATCAACAGTACTATTTAGCACTTTAATTCCTACATATTTTCTTCATTTAACTGAGTGCTTAGTTCATTTAGTTCATATAAGTCCTAGCTGTGGAGTGCTATATATATAGTTCTATAACATATGCTGTCCCTTTTAAAGTAAGAGACACAATGCTACATTTGCAAAATAATTCTACTAATTCATTAACAAGTTAAAAATAGTATAGTGTGTTTTTCCTAGTAAATCTTTTTTTAATCCATACTTTGAAAAATTTGTTAAGAAATATGTACTGGAGGTCAAGGCTCAGACTCCATCAAGATTCACGTCTGTGTTAAATCCATGTTTGAAGATTACAGAAATTATACAAACTAATAGTTTCAACTGCAGGGGAAAAAAACCCCAACCAAACCACTTCTGACAGTCTCTTATTCTAATCCCATCTGTAACTAATAAAAGGTGCAACTCTTTTCATGCGAGTACAAATCTAGAAATGTAGCTTTTACTAAAAAATTCTAAACTGCAAAATATTTTGAGATAAGTTTTTTTCTGAAAATAGAGCAGAGCTGAGCATATTTGCCCTTTCACATGATTTTCCAATCCTATTTATCCAATAGGATAAATTTTAGAGCACAAATGAATCAGTGTCCAAACCACATAATTTAAGTGTAATATTTATAAAAAGTAAACAACTTCTCCTCTTAGAATCTGCTTTGTTATGAAGTTTATGTGGTGGTCATTTTGAGTTATTCTGGTGCTTGGTATGTGGTTGGTTACAGTAAAATAAACCAGCTCTGATATTGGATATCAAAGTATTAAGTCCGTGAAGCTGTACAGAGAATTAAATGCCATGAAAAGCATTCTGAACACAGTTCTCTTGAAATGACAAAAGTCAGTGACAATAAACTGTGTTGCTAGGAGACCAGAGCCACAGAAAATGTGTCTCCGTTTGAAATAAGAATGTTGATTAAAAAACATTCTCAAAAGATAATGAATAAAGGTGTCAGAGGTATCTGTTGTACCAAAGATCAGACAGAACATTTAATTTGTAAGCCAGAGCAAAATAACCAAATCTTTAACAGAAGGTAATTCACCATAAGAATTGCAGGAGGAGGATGGAAGATAATAAAACTTTAGACCCTGTTTAGGTCAGGAGTTGTAGTACATGATATTGCATTTTCAGGAATTATTTATCTGTACATTGATGTTATATCGCTAAATTAAATTAAAAATGTTGTGAAGGAATTGCTATGAAGCCTGCTAGTTATGTGGTTTAAAGAACACACACAGGCTCTAAGAACAGAGGTGACCCCAAACTGTAAAAATATTGATATGAAAGTTAAAAAGGTATATAACCAATTCTATTTTTTTAGTGTTGAAGGGAATGATGTAAGTGGTTCTTTTTCATCACAATGGATTGATTAACTATATGTATGAATATATCACAATATGTGGAGAGATTCTATACAAATGAACGGAAAATTTCAAAATTAGGATTTCCACAGAGAAGAAAATTTGGTGATGAAGAAATGTTACCCTGATCAAGAGAAGAGAAAAATATGCATTTAGTCACCTCAAATACAGGTATCTGAATCTGGAAAAGTTTTATATGGATGGACTAAATGCATGGTTCTGCTTCTCTGCCTGTTTGCTGGTTTAACAGAGTTTTTGCTGGTCTAACAGATTTTTTACTGGTTAACACCCAGATCTGCACGATTTCCACATTCTCAAAAGAGTCTTCTTTTGTCTGTCAATTTGCCCTCTGGTTGTTTGTTATTTATCCTCATATGCTGGATTACAACATAGCTCTAGGAAATTGGAGATTTTGCTTTTTTGGAAGTAAGTACCTGTTGAGAGTTTTGTTTTTATTTCTCACTATTAATTCTCTGTTATTAATTGGCAATAAATTAAATTAATCTTACCCAGTTTGATTCTGTTTTGCCCATGAAGGTAATTGGTGAGTGGTCTCCCTGTCCTTACCTTGACCTATGAGCTTTTCACCGTCTTTTCTCCTCCTGTCTTTCTGAGAAGGCAGAGTGAGAGAGCACCTTGGTTTCCACCTGGCGGCCACCCAAGGTCAACCCACCAAAACATATTGCTGCAAGTCAGTAAAGAGCATGGAGAATAGGTTTGATGTTCTCATAGGATATTTGTGCATGGGAGCTGTCCTGTGCATTTATCTCCAGAGAAAAGTTCAAATGACAAACTTTTTAAGAACAGCAATCACTTTATAAAACAGCTGCAAAACCGTCTCTGCACAGCACTTATAATACAAATTATATTTACTTAGTCTCAGTTGCAGCATTTGAAGTCCAAATAAACAAGGTTACTGCTTTTATTATAAACACCTAATCCTACAAGCAGCCATGAATAAACATTATTCCAATGTCATGTAAAATGATAATCTAGGACAAGCATGTTTAGTAGTAACCTACTTCTTAAAAAGAGTAAAACCCGAAAGTAATAAATTGTGAGCAGGGTTAGCATCCCTTTGCATGGACAGAAAAAAATTTTAAACCATTTCTTGAAGACTTTGTAGTCACAAGAAATTGTGAACAGCATCAAAGGAAACTTCAAATTAAATTAAACAAAAAAAAAAGACCTTTTTGTTTTGGAGAGAAATATAGCGTAGCAGTGATTAATTGACACTTTCGAGAGAATGTAGACAAGTTCATTTGTGCCTTTTGCTCCTGGATGAGACTGTACACCTCAAAAGATTCTAGAGTGAGTGGAGGTACATGAATTTTAGAATTTCAGCCTCTCTGGATATTTCAATATTTAACATTTTTCAGGACAAACAGTTTAAAAGATTCCTCTTGGCTTAATGAACTATCCCGAAATACTTCATTTAAAATGTGTGCAGTATTCAGTTAGCATTTGTCCTTAATTAGGAGCTGACTAATCCACTTACCCAGACAGGACATCCTTCTCACGGGAATTGTTCCTGTTCTGTATGCCTCTTTTCACGATGTGGATTCTGGGAGCTGCAGTTCTTAAATATCCTGGCCAATGGAAGGAAAATGAGACTCAAAATACAATTCCTACAGAAAAGGTAATGCAAAGAAAATCGAATACATTACCTCCTTGGGTTGATGACTTATGAAATGAAACATTGCAAATCCATGGGAGCTTTAGGATTTAGATCTTTCAGGAACAGGCTTTTTATACCTGTTGAACTATGATAGAAAGCAAAGAATAGCCCAGAAAAAGGTCTCTAAAGAGCAAAGAATTAATATTTAAGCTTTTGAATATTTTCTAAACAGTCAAACTAGCTAAAAATCTAGTCTGTACAATTTTTAAAACGAATACAAAAATCACTCCTCTCTGGCGTATGTCCTGCATATGTATTATGATATTCTGCATTCATGAGCTAAAATATTACCAGAGGAAATAACAGAAATGTTAAGAGACTATTAGCTAAAATATTATCAGAAGAACAGGTCATTGAGATGACCAGGCAGTGAAAAAATCATACTAGGTGTGGGGTTTGTTTTGTTTTGTTTTGTTTTGTTTTTTAATTTTGGCAAGCTTTTCCTCAAGAATGACAAACAGAAAAACAATATAAAAAACAATCTGAACTGAGCAAACTAACAACAAGCCATTTCCATTCCTTAGCTTGACAGCACTTACTGCAAATCATTCTGTTCATCTTTGTAAGCAAACAAACAACTAAGAACAGAAAACCAACCAGAAGTGCATAACAGCATCAAGGATAACCAACCTTCCAGTTCAGTACAGTTTCTTCAGTCTTCTGTTTCAGAGTCTATAAAACAGGGAACAATTTTTTTTCCCCTAATTCTTTTAGTTTTCTCCCCCTCCTCACCCCCTTGAATATGGAAATGCTATTGTAATTTAAACCTCTCTTTTTAAAACTGTAATGTTTAGCCCATGCATTAAAGGAAAAAGGGCAAACAGTACCTTGGTTAGCAGATTAAAATTCTCAAACTTAATTGGTTTTAAAGATTCTTAATATTAATTAAATTCCTGATCTCAGGTCCTTCAGCAATTCTGGAGTGGCTTTTCTTTCCTAACTAATGAACACACGCTAGATTCAAAGGCTTTTGTTGAGCTTAGTCATAATTGTCACTTACACTGTAAACAAAAGATTACAAAATAATCTTTAGATCATCAAAAAAGAACTTCATTTGAGAAATAAGCTCAACAAGAAAATAAGAATTTCTGATGACTTAAGAAAAACACCTAGTTTAAGAGTTAGGTTTCTACAGAAAAACACATAGAATAAATTGGAAACGAAGTAATTATAGTATTGTTGGGTGGCTGGGTTTTATTTTAGATTTTTCTATATTAGAATGTTATGATCCGATTTGGATGAGAGGAAGGCCCCCTTGCATTCTAACCGACCTCAGACGAGTCTGGGAGGCTAGGGGCGGCTAGACCAACCTCTCATTTCAAGTTCGATCCCTTCGAGCGAGATTAAGACACAAACGAGGTCAGATGTCATGAGTCCACCTGTTTATTAAACCACTCACGAAAAGAGAAACAGTGATAGGAAAGAAAGGAAGGAAAGAAAGGTGGAAGATAAAGCAAGAGTTTGGAATAGGAAAGTGCAACTAGTCACCACCATGGATCTACGGCATCCCGGGGTCCTTGCTTCTGGGGTCTTTGGTGGTGGGGGATCTCCGTGGTGGGGGATCACCATGGTGGGGGATCACCAAAGGGGTCTTCGGTGGTGGTGTCAGAAGTGGGATCTTCCCAACAGAGTCTGGGGCGGTGGTGTTTTATAGGATGCATGCCTGAGGCAACAATTCCAGCTTGTGCAACCCAGGGCAATGGCACGTCTCTGAGCCTCTGCCGTATCCCATTATCTACATCAAATGGGAGGCTCCTGGTGATCATCCTTGTGATCGTGTGAGCAGATAACATCTTGCACAATCTCCAGCAAGATTCTGTTATCTCCTTGTCGGCAAGCTTTGAGACAAATGTTCAGCTGTTTCGTCCCTCACATAGAAGGAATACAATTAATAACTGGAGTTCTAGGGATTGCTTTGAATGATGGTGTCCTTTAAATCACAGCAAATAACCCCAAATAACTACAGCAAAAGGAGTCAAATCTCCAAAATGACATTAAGATGTCAGTAAGAAGATAGAGCCTCCAATTTCTTCAAGCTGCTTATCTGTCACTTAAATACACATTTACAACACCACCATCCCATTCTGATGTTGCTATCACATGATCACTTAATTATTGAATGGCAATAATTCAAATCAGGAAAAAAAAAAGCCATAAATAAAGTCTTCATTTTAAGTAACAGATGGAGCAGGTAAATAACCTTTCACTGGTGTCTCCTAAACAGGAGAAAAACGTTTTAAGGGATATGATTAAAGTGACACAAACTTGCTAAAAAAATAGGCACACAAAAAAAATAACAACTATTGTAACAGTACTCTAAATAGTACTCTCAATGTATATTCATAGCAGCTCTTATCCCACTCCAAGATATTTTCACCTACTTATCATGACAACTGGTGGCAACATTCTAGATGGGAAGTATATTCATCTTAATTAATGATAAAGTATGCTAAATGGTTCCAATATTATTCTTGTATTAGGGTATATACATTTTGAATTATTTTGAATAAATAACACTCTCTGTGATTGAAATGAGTTTTCTGGGAGAGCTTTAGGTTGAAGCTTAGTGAAGAATCTAGTGCTTTCCTTCTACAACAAAAGATATTGTGTGATCTAGAACAATCACTTCAAAATTACATACTCAGTAGTAGTCGTTTACATAAAGTATGCACCAAGTGCATACTTTACTTGGTAAAGTGAAAAAGTGCATACTTTACTTGGTAAAGTGAAAAAAACAATAAACGTACTTCACTGCATTGTAGATTTGAATTTTTATGATCACTAAACTCTTAAACAACTCTTATTTCTCATTTTAAGACCTATTATTTTTTCATTTCACAATGATTTTTTTAAAGAATATATTCAATGCTTTGAGTAAAATTCAATTATGTCATTGTGCACATCAACACATAAGAAATTTTTTGTTTGAAGATGTGTCATGAATTTCTACTTATTTAAAAATAATTAAAAACCTAGCTAATTTGCTGCCCGCACCATGCTTCCACTTAATATTTTTCCATCTTTCACCCAGCCCATGTCATATTTGGTGTTTTGCTTGCAGGGTACAAGTTAGTTTCTGGGATATTCTGACTGTCCACTAAAAACCAAAAATGAATAGAAGAGACTTCTTCTAAACTTATGTGAGAAAAAATCAGTTAGAAAAACAGGATCTGCTACCCATGTGACCTTAACCTGTTACTGTCATTGAAAAAAACCCTCAGTTTTCTTGTATTAAATGTACATAGATTGGAATAATACTGGTAGAATAAGAATAGATTTTGATTGTCTGTTTAAAGTGTATGTGAATGAGAAAAGTTGAAACTAAGGCTGTCCAGTGACATTTTAAAAAGCTTCAAGGCAGCTATTAAAAAGAAATGAGGAGTAGTACTGAGTAATAGAAGTTATAACCTGTGTCCCTCCAAGGATCAATGTATCCAGACTGAATACTGAGAAAAAGTAAAACAAACAAACAAACAAGCAAAGAAACCCTAAACCAGCAACAGACACTCTCTTTAGCTATTTGAAAGTCAGTCCTGAAACTCAATAGTAGTGGTAGGCACCCTGTCGCTAGGACGAATAAGAAATAATGTTTTTCAGAGTATTTGTAACCTTACTATAAATAGTTTATACTTTTAATATTGGACATAGACAAAGTTGAACTAAATGTGAAAAAAAAAGAAAGTTAATATTTGGGATTAGTGGAGAAAATATTTCTTTGATCTATATCTAAATTAATATTGAAGCTTTTGGTTTCTACTGGTTCTCTAAATCAAAATCAGATTTTCAGAGACCAAAACTGATTTGAATTTTAACAATATTTTTCTCAACATCAGAAATAAAAAAATCTTTAATTCTTTAGTAAATTTGGAATAAGGAACACAGAAATCATTTCAGAAAGGGAAAAGAAGATTTGTAGATGAGTCTAGTTTTCTAAGATGCATTACACAAAACCTCTTCTTTTGTTCAATTTCGGAGTTCTGCAGAAGGGAAAGTCACTAAATGTGTAAAATTTCAAGACCATACTTATTTCTCAGGATGGTATGTGCAGGGTGAATGAAAGTAAAAGTAACAGGGAGCACAGCAATGTGACAGAAATCATCAGCTTCCAGGGGTTGAAAGGACTTTTTCATTATTTTATTTGTTTGGGTTTTATTTTATTGAGAAAACTTGTATTGTTTTTTGGGTTTTGTGTCATCACCATCCCCATCCCACCCCGCCCCCACTCTGCTTCAAGATATCTAATTAGAATTTCTTTATTTCACTACTCTTAAATGTTGGGCTTCAGATCTTTTTTTGTATTTGTCACACTGACAGTGTTATGGTGGTTCTGCCATTACCTTCTTGTGACACTGCAGCCTCATTTGCCCCCTTTGTGCTTCCATGCTTTGCTTTTTCTTTCTATCCAACTCTATCTTCATATATGAATTAATGAGAGGAGAAAAGTTCCCTTTTACCAACATTTACACCAAAATCATGTAGCATACTGAGCCAAAGGAATGGAGTCTAGAATAAATAATGAAAAATCACTAACTTGTTTCATGAGTGTTACGATCCGATTTGGATGAGAGGAAGGCCCCCTTGCTTTCTAATTGACNTCCTTGCTTCTGGGGTCTTTGGTGGTGGGGGATTTCCGTGGTGGGGAATCACCAGCAGGGTCTTTGGTGGTGGTGGTGTCCGAAGTGGGATCTCTCCCTCCCATAGTGGTGGTGTCCTTGCCCATATCCTGTTATCTATATCAAACGGGAGGCTCCTGGTGAT
>VYZW01008916.1:29426-41355 GCA_013401315.1 Balaeniceps rex
GAGCATTTCTGACACTTGAGTTTTCCTGGGGAGCTTGTGAAACACAGCTTTAGTAGGAGAGCTGGCAAAGTCCTGATTCCCTCATACGTGAAAACTTACTTTCTGCAGGGGAAGCAGGAATAAACAGCGGACCACATCTGTGAGAAGCAGTTTAGATTTTTACAGATAGAATTATATTTCCTTTGGCAGGGATTAAGTATCCAGGGTTCAGATAAATTACAAATGTTTCATACTAAAAGATAATAAAATATATAGTATAATAAAATAAAGTAAAGTAGTAATAAGAATAAAAAAGTAAATTACTACCCACCAAATTAGCGTTCAGAAATGTATGTTTCATGCAGCCATAGGCTATCATCGGCCATTTTGCTTTCTGGCTGGTGGCTCTTGATACTTTCATTTATGTTCATCTGGAAACACAAAGATTGCCTCTGATTTTTTTATTGAAGTAAGGGGAAAAATACATAAAAAACACTAAACAATGGAAACTCTCTGCTATTTATGGACTACCATTCCAGTGGACTCAAGTACTTGACTTTCTTGCTTGGTTTCCTTCTGGTTCCATGAAACTACAGAAAAAAGAAGTGCTCAGTACAGAAAGTAGTTAGTTTTACCAACCTAGAAAGCACCCTAGATAAATTCATTGGACCTTCCTTCAAGTTGTCATTGGAAACATTTTGAGTCCAGAAGAACAGTGTAGAAAATCCGTATATGTTAAAGTCACAAAGATCACATGTCGTGCTCTTTGACGACATAGGGCGAAAAAAAAACCACAAAAAAACCCACCCTCAAACCAAGAGACTTGATTCCAGACTTTGTTAAATGTTTAGAATATTGTCATTGTACTGAATAGCTTCTTTTGTAACTGTGCCAACAGTTTTACTCTTAAGTCATTCAGGTGGGAAATGTACATCTTTTCCTTTCAAAGTTACTTTGCCATTGGAGTCAGTTGTAAAACACTGAACTAAAAAAGCTGCACATATGCCTTTCAGGATATTACAGGAGGAATATTAATAAAAATTGAGATCTATTCTGCTTTCCCAGCATTTATCTCAGCTAATGATTTTTGCTTTCAACATTTTCTACGGTGAAAAGTAAAGTCTGATGGTTGTAAGTTGAGCAGACCTCAGACACACGTTAAGGATGGCTTTTATTACTTTCTTGCTAATCCCCTTCCATAAGCCATTGCCAATGTTTATTTTTCAATTTTCATTCCAGCCTTTATCTCCACTGCATTTAACATTTATGTGGCCTCCTACACAGGCACATGAGTTAGATAAAGAAAGTCTTTCTGTACAAGTATTATTATGCTCTTAAGTAATGTCACTAAGCTATTACAGAAAAGCAAAGAATAGATTCTTATGTTGGTTGTCTAAGTTTACTATGCTCTTTGCATCTAGAAAAAGTCTTTCAGAGGTAAAAATGTTGCTAAAATTTGGTAAGAGAAATAAATGTTCTCTTTGTATATACATGCACATATACATACATATACATGTATATAAAAATTATATTTAGTAAGGTTATGTAGTCACAAGTCAAGGATGTTTGTTTTTTTTGTGTAAAACCTTGTAGGCCACATGCTGCTTATTCTAGTCTGTGTTAGACACAGAGTAAAGCCACAGAAGAAAATGGACTGATGCTCCTGTGCTGTGCAGAATCCCTTCCAGAGTGCCAGAGGGCCGCACATTAGCTGCTATGAAGGGAAAGGCGGCTCTTTCCTCTGTGTCAACCTGAAAACAGGAAAACCAGTCACATCTCATTCTTAACACTGTTCTTTTCTCTCCCCTTCCCTTCTGTCCCAAGGGATAGCTAGTTCTTTGTAAAAGGGAGGGAAATTCAACTTTTAGGCTTTGGAAGCAACTATTCAGCCCGCAGGGCAAGCAAAAAAGGGGCTAAATAATGGAAAACAAAACAACATGGCATTTAAAAAAAAAACAACAAAAAGCAAAAACTTGAGAGAAATGCAGCTAAGTCAGCTACCAAAATGCATTTCAAGCAGTCCTTGAAAGGATGATTAACAATCATCCTTTAGGTTAAAAAATCCATGAATCCTCACTTGGCCTAGGCAGCATTTATTTGTCTGACTATAGCTGACAAAGCAGCTAGTACTGTTTTAGAGTTTTGCTTCCCTTCTTTTCATAACTTGACTAATTCATCTTTATTGAGTTGTTCACTGCTCATTTTTCCTGTCCTTTCCTACTTTTCCTCCTGAAAGAATGCTGAGTAATATATTTCCCACCTTCTCTTCCTACAATAATCTGTTTTACTGCTACAGACATAATTGAGAATTCTACTACTATCAAAATGCCAAATATAAGGCAGAAAGAAACAAAGGATGGTGTGAAAATGCTTTGTTTCTGAAAATGAAGTGAAGAAATGCAGGAAACAAAAGGATATATTTTACAGTGAGACAGATAGGGCTTTTGACGAATGGGACAGACAGATTTGGCAAACAACTGAAAAATGGAACACAGAGTGCCATGTGCCATGAAACAAATCAATCCTACTCTTCCACAAGGGGTTTTGATGGACACAGAAGTACTGATTCCTGCATCTTTCCCTCTCTGGGTATTGTGGTTTAACCCCAGCCAGCAACTAAACACCACACGGCCTCTAACTCACTCCCCCCACCCCAGTGGGATGTGGGGAGAATTGGAAGGGTAAAAGTGAGAAAGACACTCATAGGCTGAGATAAAAACAGTTTATAATTAAAAAGAAACCATAAAAACAATAGTAAGAAAAAGGGGGGGGGAGGGGGAGCCCCACACCCAAAGAGAGAAGAAAATAAAACCCAAGAAGGACAAACGATGCAAATGAAAACAGTTGCTCACCGCCGACTGACCAATGCCCAGCCAGTCCCCGAGCAGCAGTCCCGCTGCTAACCTGTCCCCCAGTTTTATTGCTGAGCATGATGTTGTATGGTGTGGGATATCTCTCTGGTCAGCTGGGGTCAGCTGTCCCAGCTGTGTCTCCTCCCAACTTTTCATGCACCTCCAACCTACTCATTGCTGGGGCAGTCTGAAGAGCAGAAAAGGTCTTGACGCTGAGTAAGCACTGCTCAGCAGTAACTAAGACATCAGTGTATTATCAAGACCATTTTCAGCACAAATTCAAAACATAGCCCCATACAAGCTACTTTGAAACATTTAGCTCTATCCAAAATCAGTACATTGGGGTACAATTCAGGAAAAAACACGGTCAAGACCTCTACTGTTATGGAATTGAGGTAAATACAGTTTATGAGTTTAAAATTTATTAGGACACATATACATATCCTTATAAACACTTGAAAAGAAATCACATTCCACCCACAGTGGTGAGGTTTTTTTCAGAAGATGAGATGTTCTGACCTGAGTAGTTGTGATGGAGACAATGGATGATGGATAGTGTAGCTCTGAGACTAAAACATCATCATAGAACGTGGAAGGCACTGGATGTTATAGTCAGGCTTACTGGGAATCTATATCTCTTTTGCTGTCTCTGGACAATCTATGACCAATCTCTGTGTAATCTTCCCATATTGAGATCACTTTACACAGGAAAACACTACAATGCAACCTCTGACTTCATCACAAGAAGATCTTTGCAAATATTATGTTATATAATACAGTGCTTAAAAGTGAAGCTGGACCAAATTCCCAAAGAACAGAAAGTTCATTTTAAGACTTCTTTTATTTTGAATTTCAGGGTTTTTTGTTATAAAAATTTGTTTAGATCTAATTTATTTGGTTTTTTTTTTAATAACATTCCTACTGATTTTCTACACAATGCTTACCACAATGCTTTTTTTTCTTTATTGTTTGAGCCCTTTTTACCCACAAGCTTTATTTTACCTATTTACTTTTTTTTTTCCTTTTGTACAGCACCATTGCAGTCAATATTAGTATGTAAGATTTTAGACTTTTAGATATGCAGCAAAATCTACAGACGGGCATGGCAGAACAGTCTGCAACACTTCTGTCACTCCAATAACCTCTCTAGATGCAGGAGAACATTCTGTTAGGTCAAAACTTGCTTTAGCATTGCTTTGTAGTTTCATAAAATGTGTGGTAACACTCAATAAGCTAGAATTTGAATTGCTAACTAACTACACTCTATTATTTCACTAATTAGATAAGTTGAAATAAAAGTTTAAAAATAAATCCTCAGACTGTTTGTGGGTGTTCTACCTTAGTTCTTGACTGGTATTAAAGGAGAGAAACTCTCAGAAAATGAAGTTGATGCTGATACATAGATGAATAAGCTGTAAATTATCATACCAAACCCATTATTTTTAAATGTTATATTTAATTTAAAGAAACACATTAAAAACAATTTGTCAGACACAATCAAAATTTGATTTTTTTTTGATTGTCTTTAGACGTAGCGAATGGGGAATTCTGAGATACCTGGAGAGGTGGAAGTATATTTTATTATCTACAAAGGTATATTTGCCAATTATGTCATATCATTAGTGACATATCATAACTTTAGATTATTAATCTTATTTTTATCTCACTCTTTCCTTTCAAATTCCATACTACTTTGCTCTTTGTAGATGCTTTCAGTAGCCACAGGAAAAATAACTATGGCAATTGTTTTTTCTATTTGTTATTGGGTGGATGAATTTGCATTGAAACAATACTATATAGGTCAAAATCTGACAGAGGTAGAACAAAATAAGAAACGTGTTACATTCTGTCCTTGGCAATGTAAAGAATTGTAATATACTCTGACTTTACATTTTTTGATTCAGAACTCCCTACATTCTTCTTAATCAAAAAGCCAGTGTTCATAACTGTATATTTCACTTTTAGTATCTCTCTCTTTTTGGCCTCTAATGCTGTTCATACATTCAGTGTTAATTCATGTAAAATTCCATCAAGTCTGTATGTCCTACTTTTTCCATATTAAGCAAATGCAGTGTAACCATTTGGTATATTTACAAGAAGGGTTATTAATATTTCTCACCAAATATCAAAGAACCAAAGCTAATAATTTGAAAAGATGAGTAAAAAGACGAGTGAAAGATGGGTAAAAGTCAAATATAGAGAAAGGACAACAAATTGCAATCCAAGGCAGTTTTAGAGAATCACAGGCATTCTCATTTTTGTTGACAAATATTAGCATTTATGAACTTCTGTAAAAAAGCCAGATAGGTAAAGGTATTATGGATACGTTTAAGAACACAAACCTAATTCAGGCACTTATTTAGTACTATTAAAAGAGATAATCAGAGAAGTACCTTAATGTTACATTTGATTGAAATACAATAAGAAGTTATTTTCATTGTGTCAGAGATACTTAGAATAGAATAGAATAGTTCAGTTGGAAGGGGCCTACAATGATCATCTAGTCCAGCTGCCTGACCACTTCAGGGCTGAAGAAAAGTTAAAGCATGTTATGAAGGGTATTGTCCAAATTCCTCTTAAACACTGACAGGCATGGGGCATCGACCACCTCTCTAGAAAGCCTGTTCCAATGTTTGACCACCCTCTCTGTAAAGAAATGCTTCTTAATGTGAAGTCTCAACCTCCCCTGATGCAGCTATGAACCATTCCCAGGCATCCTGTCACTGGATCCCAGGGAGAAGAGATCAGCACCTCCCTCTCCACTTCCCCTCCTCAGGAAGCTGTAGAGAGCACTGAGCTTGCCCCTCAGCCTCCTTTTCTCCGAACGAGACAAACCCAGAGTCCTTAGCCACTCCTCACAGGATATTCCTCCCAGCCCTTCCACCAGCTAGTTTGCCCTCCCCTGGACACATTCAAGGACCTTAATATCCTTCTTAAGTTGTGGGGCCCAGAATTGCGCACAGTACTCAAGGTGAGGCTGCACCATCATTAAATACATCAGGATAATCACCTCTTTTGACTAGATGGTTATAGTGTGTTTGATGCACCCCAGGATGTCATTTGCATCTCTTGGCTGCCAGGGCATACTTGCTGACTCATATTGAGCTTACCATCAACCAGCATGCCTAGGTCCCTTTGTGCAGGGCTGCTCTCCAGCCACTCCTCTCCCAATTTATACTCATGACCAGTGTTACTCCATCCCAGGTGCAGAGTCCAGCATTTGTTCTTGTGAAATTTCATGCCACTGATGATTTCCCAATGCTCCAGTGTATCTAGATCCCTCTGCAAGGCCTCTTGTCCTTCAAGAGAGTATTATGGTTTAACCCCGGCCGGCAACTAAACACCGCACAGCCGCTCACTCACCCTCCCCCCATCCCCCAGTGGGATGGGGGAGAGAATTGGAAGAACAAAAGTAAGAAAATGCATGGGTTGAGATAAAAACAGTTTAATAACTGAAATAAAATAAAACAATAATAATAATGGTGATGATAATAATAATAATAAATGGTAGTGAAAAGGAAAGCTACAACAAAAAAAGGAACAAAACCCAGGAAAAACAAGTGATGCAACTGCTCACCACCCGCCAACCAACACCCAGTCTGTCCCTGAGCAGTGATTGCTGTCCCCCAGCCAACTCCCCCCAGTGTACAGACTTAGCATGACGTCATACCAAACTGGGAGATGCTGTTGACTCTCTGTCCTGGTTTCAGTTGGGATAGAGTTAATTTTCTTCATAGTAGGTGGTATAGTGCTGTGTTTTCAATTTAGTATGAGAATAATGTTAACAACACACATTAATGTTAATGTTTTAGTTGTTGCTAAGCAGTACTTACCCTAGTCAAGGACTTTTTCAGCTTCCCATGCTCTTCCAGGTGCACAAGAAACTGGGAGGGGGCACAGCCAGGACAGTTGATCCAAACTGACCAAAGGGCTATTCCATACCATATAACACCATGTTCAGTATATAAACTGGGGGGAGCTGGTGGGGGGCAACGATTGCTGCTCGGGGATGGGATGGGCATCTGTTGGCAGGTGGTGAGCAGTTGCATCGCTTGTTTTATTCCTGGGTTTTGTTTCTCTCTCTCTTGTTGTTCTCCTTTTCATTACAATTTTTATTACTATCATTATTTTATTTCAATTATTTAACTGTTCTTACCTCAACCCATGAGTTTTCTTACCTTTGCTCTTCTGATTCTCTCCCCCATCCCACTGGGGGATGGGGGGAGGGTGAGTGAGCAGCTGTGTGGTGCTTAGTTGCCGTCTGGGGCTAAACCACGACAGCTACCAATCCAGAAATTTCTCCAAATTGCTTCTAGAATAACTCATCAGTGCTTACATCCTGGCTGGCCGATTAGTAATAGACACACACTATGACACCTGTTTTGTTTTCCATCCCCTAATCCTCACCCAGACACTCTCAACCACATTATCCCTAACTGTAAGGGCTGTACAGTCAAACCTCTCCCTTACATACAGTGGAACTCCTCCATCTTGCCTGCCCTGCCTAACCCTCTTGAACAGCCTATAGCTCTCCACCCCACCACTCCAGGCATGGGACTCATTCCACCAAGTCTCACTAATATCAATGACATCATAGCTCCGTGAACAGACCAACACTTCCAGTTCATTGTATTTGTTTCTCATACTGTGTGCGTTGGTGTACAAGCATTTCAGATGTGCTTCTAGAACCTCGGTGCTCCCTGGAGCAGTGTAAATGCTCCCATTAGCGTTGTCATCCTCAGGTGGTGCCATGCCAACCCTTGGCTTACCTTCAGCTCTGCCAATGGTATCCCCTTTCCCCATCAATTCTAGTTTAAAGTCCTGTCAATTAGACCTGCCAGCTTACAACCAAAGACACATTTTCCCCACCAGGATAGACGGATCCCATCAGGCCTTAGTATGCTTTGTGTCTCAAAGACTCTTCCATCATTATAAAAAAAAAAAAGCGCTGACCAAAACACCAGTCCTGGAGCCAGGTTTTGATGCACACTTGTTTCTTCCAACATCTCTCCCCATTAGTGGAAGGACTGAAGAAAACACTACCTGTGCTCCTGAATCCCTTACCATTCTTCCCAGAGCCCAGAAATCTTCTTTGATTGACCTTAGACTTCTTGTTACAACATCATTAGTACCCATGTGAAAGAGCAGGAGTGGGTAATAATCCAAAGGCTGTACTAAGTTTGTCAGTTGTCTGGTGATATCCCTGATTTGGGCCCCAGGGAGACAGTAAACTTCCCTGAAAAGAGAGTCCAGTCTGCATATGGGTGCCTCTGTCCTGCTGAGGGGGGAGTCACCTATGACCATAACTCACTGTTGTTTCTTCTCAGTGCTGGTCTTAATGCAGCTCTTCACGCAAGAGGTTGGTTGATCTGACCTTGATGAGAATACTTGCACAGATTCCTCCTCTTCTATCTCATCATGTGCTTCACCTACCATTCCCAGAACCTCATACCTATTCTGTAAAGGTAGCTGAGAGAGTAAGGAGGGGTTCCTCTTACAGCTCCGTGCAGTAACTTGCTTCCACTCCTCCTTATCCCTTGTAACACTGCCTTCATCCTGGCACAAAACAGATACTGGACCTACCTCAGTAGTAGCCATGCTGAGTTGGCTTGTGTGTACCAGAGGTGGCAGAGCACAGCTCCATTGGTCTATCTCCTCCTCAGACTCTGAGATGCTCCTCAATCTGCCCACCTCTTCCCAAAGCTCAGCCACCAGGCAGAGCAGTTCCTCCACCTGGGTTCATCTACACCTCCCAGGTGTGCTTGCTATCATCCTCCACCTCTGGGAGTAGCCCCAGGCACACCCTGCAGCCTGAAACCTAGATGGTTGCATGCTCTGACAGGAACTTTGTCTGTGTGTCTACATTGGTTCTACCAGGTTCTAGAAGCTCTGGAGAAGCAGGGGACATGACTTTTTGCTGATGGTCACCATGCTGCCACATACCTGCCTGCTGGGAGATATATATATATGTGTGTGTGTGTATATATATATCTATACATATTGCATTCATTGCAATTAACTGGGCTGATTGTTTTATCCTGTTTAAACCACCTGCACCACCTGCTGGGCCCCCTGCTGGCTCATAAAATCCGTGGGTCTGGGCTCAGCTGCTCAGGGAACACCCCCTCTTCAGCTGCAGCCTCTCCCTGTCCTCATGTGTCCCTCACTGCTGCTTTCTGCTGCCACCCCTGCTGCTACTGCTGCTCCTCACACTGCTCCAGTGTCCATTGTAGTTTGGTAAAACATGTGAAAAGAACTTTAAAATATGTGGTTTAGTAGATTGAAGTAGATTGAAGAGGTACTAAAATGGCCAATGTTAAGATTCTTTCCTGGATGGAAGTGCCTGTGATAGAAGGCACTATATAAAATTTCAAAGGTATTGATATTAATTAGCAAAGAGTGTAATCTCATCAAACATATAGGCATTACTTACTGCTAAGTGGGTAAGAACTTAAAATGAGATTTGTTTTCCAGAAAATGTGATAAATCCTTCTCACACAAGAATTGCTTCTCAGATGTCTTTTCCTGTACCTTTTAAAAAAAGAATAAAAGCAAAGATAAGTGAAATTTTGGCTGCCACACAGTGAGACAAGATGAGACCACCCACAATCAGAGAGGCAACATAAACCATAAGTGGTTTCCTTGACTTTGTTTTGTCTCAAATTGTCTCAAATTTGTGGTCAGAGTATCAGAAACAAACTTGCAGGGAAAAAAGCAGACAGCAAGAGGCATAATCCATAAATTTATTAGGTTGGTAATAGTTAGATTCTATAATAGTTATTTATGCACCTTTAATGCAGAGGTTTTCAATGCAGAATTAAAGAAGTTTTTCTGCTAAAAAAACCCCATGGATATTTATCTGTAGGCCAGGCAAGTCCTTATCCTTGACTCATATGGGCTTTGGAGGGTTTAAGGCATGCTTACCCTCTTTTTATTTGACACTTGCTTTTGCACCCTTTTCTTTAAAATAACTGACCTGAATTTACACCATGAACTCTAGCCATGAAGGGACATTTCTGACTCTTGCATGAGCTAAAAGCAGTTATTGCTGCAACTCAGTAATTGTACTACTGTCTTTCTGCTTTCAGCCACACTTCTGAAACACAGTCTGTAGAAGTCTATGAGGATGGGTATTATAATGGTAATTTAGGACACATCTTTATTATCACTGGTGAGCAACCAGTATTGTTACTGCCCATGAAGGAAAGGAGACAGCTCATCACAGAAGGTGGAATGATAAAGTTATGCAAGAATTAACAGAAGGTAAAACTGAAATAGGATAGAATGACATACATTTTCATATAATGCAGCCCGGCAGGAAAAAAGTACAAGAAAATTACTGCATGTTGTGTCATTAGCTTCCACCTCTCATAACACATGAGTTTACTTATCTCTCTGTCATCTCCTTTGGCGTTGTACTCTCTTTTGATCAATCATACAGGCAAAGAGATTGATTAGATATGTAAACTCAAGCTGGAAAAAGAATGCAAACACAGGAATGGAATATTGACCTGTGTCTACCTGCCAGTAGACTAACAACATGTTCTAATTCCTTTTTTTTTCTTTTAATTCAAAAAAGAGACTGTGGGCAAGCTTCCAAAGCCCATAGGCACTGCAGCTTGTGGCAAGATTTTTGCCACTCAGGACCTTGTTCTTGCTGCCCATCAATGTCTTAGACTCTTTCTATTCTGTTTTCTTCTCAGATTGATAAAAATTGCATTAGGCAGAAGAACAGATTGCTCTATACATAGTTTACAAATATATCTGTAAGATAATCTCCAAAGGCATGTTTGATTGTAATTTTTTGTGCCAATATTTTCATTACTACAGACTATTCTAATTTCATCTTTCAGGAAGATTGAAACAGAACCCTTGTAAAACACCACTAAGTGGAAATCCAGCATGAAGCCAATGTATAATCACAAAGTCAGTTTTCCTTTCTGAAGGGATAAACTCTACACTATTTAAACTGTACCTTCCACACTGTTCAATTCCCCTAATTTGCTAGGGTTTACAACTGTGAGTTTTTTTTTTNNNNACTTTTGTCTGCATTATATCCCTGAAACTTCAGGCTTTCATGTAAAAATATAAATATCAAAAAGGCTGCAGAGACTGTGTACTGAGGGCTTACATGTGGTGCCTTCCAAACTAAACTCTCATATCCTGACTGTTCACAGTTCGGACGGTGATAATTTAGTCATAGTGAATTAAGAACAATTAATTACCTTGTTCATCCTTCTTGTTCTGTCACCCAGCAATAGATATGATCTAACCCACAATGTTCCTGAAGCAATAAAGGAATAGAAGTAACTAGCATTTTTTTTGTTTACTGAGAAGTCCAGCTACAATGTAGTTAGCCCTGACTACTTTTTTGCAGGAATGAAGTATCATCAGTTAACATGGGATGAACAAGACATGTGAAATGAACTTAATGAAAGGATGGAAGAAGCAGACAGTCATGTTTCATCATAATCTTGTTGCAACATGACTTACACCCTGATCAGGACTATATAAATCATATTCAACAAATAATTAATTTGGTTTTCTACTTGTGAAATATTTAACAACTAGCCTAATTTTATGTAGATCTATTTGTTCATTAAATAAAAAAAAAAATTAAAAGAGGAAGAAATGCCAGTCTGTGAGTTTGTCTCAAAATCTCTGGTGGTAACAGCTGAACTTTTAAAAATTATTTGAAGAGCAATAAAATGAAGGGTTTGGTTTTGTTGGGTTTTGGGTTTTTTGGTCTTTTTTTTTTTTTTTTGTCTTTCAGTGACTACTTATCATTCAGTGTTGAATACTTCTATTTCTGGTTGAATATAAATATTCGATATCAAATACATACATTTGACTGAAACATGCAAACCAGTTACGAAGACTTATATATTCACAATTGCTGTTCAGTTTATGTATAGTCAAATGAAAACAGTCTAAACATGTTCCAATTTTTCTGATTTTGTTATCAACACTGATCCTAATATGATCCCCTATGAAAAAAATGTTAATGCTAACCTAACCTCCCAAGATATTTCATATCTACATCTCCATGGGTTACTGGAAGTTCATGAATAAACATGTATTGGGAAGATTATTGGTTT
>VYZW01008917.1:0-85431 GCA_013401315.1 Balaeniceps rex
AGGGAAAAAGGAAAAGGGAAAAGGGAAAAGGGAAAAGGGCAAAAGAATGAAAGAAGATATGAAATGAAACAAACCAAAATAAAATTAAATTAAATTAAAACATCCAAGGTTCCTCTTCTCTGACACTTGGGCCTGAATGATTTTATCATCCATACCCCATGTTAGGAACTCAGAATATTTTGGGTCTGTATCTGCAGCCAGCCACAGAATCGCACGTCTGCAGTACCAGTCCAGCATTGTGGCCACCAATATTCCCCCAAAGACTATGTGCAAGGCGGAGTATTTCAGACTGCTAAATCAGTAAGTGCCCTCTGCTTGGGAAAGCAAAAACTGTGTCACACACACAATTGGAGGAGAAATCATTAACATCACCCTGTGGGTTTTTCTTTCTATGTGAGGATTACAAGTGAATATTAGCACTTCTGTGCATGGTCACATGGCCATTTCTGACCCTGTTGACCAGAGCATCTTTTCTGATTTGCCTTAAGGGGAGAAGAGAGAGAACTTATTTATACAAATACATACCAAGCACAGACAACCATCCTTGTCTGTGTTACCGATATGAAAATAATGAGTCCATATAAAGGCTGTGTGAGAAAAAAACACCAACTTTGCTGTTTCTTATTTTTAAGCCTATTTCAGCCCCAATGATTACTTTGAAGATGGAGGAGTAAGTTCTCTGAATTCACTTCAGAGAAATGGCTCCGGTTTCTTCAGAAGTTTGATCCTCAGGTATCTTAAGTTTGGAAGAAAAAGGAGAGTTGATGTCATAATGACTTCTGGATTTTGTGCTGAAATTACATTTTTGGCGCCGTTAAATCCCATTGTGTGCTATGGAGGATATAATGTAATACTCATCAGAGGCAGGCAGCAGTGAGGTTTACTGGCACTAAAATCAATAGGCACTGAATAAAATGGCTCCAAATGATTTAGGATCATGCACACATCTTCTTTTTGTAAGCTTAAAACCATTTGGAGAGGCATTAATTCATTAAAGGCCTCTTGAAGAATGTCATCATACTGTGTAGTCTGGGCCTGTGCACATCAAGAGCATCATAGATTGTGGCTTTTATTAAGGAGGCTGGAGAATATAATTCTTCCTGGAGTACAACAGGCTTTAAAATATGGTGCACTTTGAGATCAAAACAATGTTTATAGCAATGTAGTTACTAAATATTTTAACATGGACGATATAAAACATAGTGCATCCTGGAGTGTGTGTTCATGCTACTGAAGTAGCCACTAGACTTGTCAGATCCATTACAAACCACCATGTAGAGCATTTTATTTGTTTTCATTTCCTCTTGGTTTTTTTTTTTTTTTTTTTTGTNTTTTTTTTTTTTTTTTTTGGTTGCGTGATATTATCATTTATTTTTATGTAGAAGCACCAACCCAAAGCTCAGTGCCTTTCCTCTTAAACATATTGCAGACATGCAATTGGCATGTCTGTCCTTATTCTTACCTTTGAATATGGGCATTTATACTTTCACACCGATAACAGGATCGAATCCCTTACCGGGAGGTGCAATATGATTCCATTAAAAGGAAAGTAGTCTGCAAATAACTGGGGACCTCCTCATTGCCTCACCCTACACAAGCCTGCAGCTGAAAATGTCACTGTGGCACAGAAGATAAAACTCAGAGCTTCTCGCTCTGGACACTCTGGTTGGTGGAAGTCAAGGTGACTCATGGACTCTAATATGAGCCATGGTCATGGGAGCCACTGTAACCTATCGTCTCACATTGCATAGCTGCAAAGCAGATTATGACGAGCCATTTCGTCACCTGGTGCAAGGCGGCATCGCCCTGCAGATAAGCAGCAGGACTACACCAACACATGGCAGTGGGTACCCTGTGGGTACCCTTTGCAGATTTACCTCTGGAGGTAATTTTGACCGCTGAGCAATCCCTCACATTTTAGCTACAGCACATCTGCTGTGGGACGTGCAGAGCAGAAACTTCACGGGCTGCTTCGGCAGCGGAGAGGACAGGATCCATCATGGTTGTGTGCGCAGCAGTACGCAGACGGGGGAGCACGGGCAGTGGTGGCAGCGAGGCGGGGAGCCAGCCCTCCCTCCGGAGATGTGCGTGATGGATCCTAGCAGCTCGGCATGTGAGCAAGGCCCCTTTGATGTACGGGTTCTCTTCCTGGGAATAGGATTTCACGTGCAGGAAGGGACGGCCCCGTCACTCTCCCCTCCCTGCCAAACCACAACAGAGAAGCTGACCATTAATTTCAATACTTAATATCAGACCCTTCCTTTAAAACAGATGTATCATCCCAAAATTTCAGAATTAACTACCGTCAACTCACAGCTGTAGATCTTCTGGAGTCCACAGCGCTACCGACACTGGGAGGGAGGACTGGTTTCCTTGGGCCGAGCGCTGCGATCTGCTGGGACACAACTGACTGCACACCACCCTGGAAACTTCCCAGTCTATGCCAGTTAATGGGATAGCTTAGCAACAGAGAGAAGGCACATCCAGTTGCTTATGGCTGTATATCAGAAATCGGGGGCATTGAATTACATCGGCCACATGCCATCTGCCCAGCCCTGAAATGCAGGAACAGGCATGAACACAGCACGCGGTGTGGTCAGAGCAATCTGACAGCAAGGGTGATTCTCCATGGTCAACCTGAGCTGGTTCCCAGGCTGGCTTTTTCCACCTTATTTTATAGAGAATGCTATTTTCTTTCTAAAAACTATGAAATTTGGCACAAGGACAATAAAATGAACTAGATTTGACCAGGAAGGTTGAGTGAAATTGAAATGTGCTGTTTTGTCTTCATCACATATGTTTGACAGAGCCTTCTCATGAAGATTTTGACAGAATCTAGGACAGATTTTCCTGTTGTTGCTAGAAGAAGGGAGTCCTAAGTAAGGACATTTTGGTTCAATTCCATTTTGCAAAAAACATTTACAAGGATCAGTTTCTACTCTTCCACAGACCAAAAAATAATTAGAAAACCTCTGAAGCTGTCCATAAACATATCCTTACACCTGCCCTTTTTTGTTGCTTTGGTTCTATTTTTTAATTTGCAAGAGCAAAATACATGCAGTAAGGCTGGAGTTGGTCAGACTTGCATCACATCCAGCCTCCCCACCAGCAGCCTAACTGCAGCACCCAGGTCCAGCTGCCTTTGCAAGCAGTGAAGGGTCCACACAGAAGCACAGGGAACATAAAATAGGGACGAGGAATCGCAGTTGAACCATCCTGCAGGTGGAGGAGTGCAATGAGGAGAAAAGTTAGTTTTCTGTGTGAAATTCCTGAGCATCTTCCAGCAACTGAAGTTCAAAGAAAACTACATTATTTGAAAAAGCTTTGAAAATATTCATTGAAAGTTACAAAAAATTGCTACTCGAATTCCAGGGCCTTTTCCCTGTTAATTGAAATGCTAAACGAGTTTCTGCCTGTCCTGATTTTTCCACCATTTTACCTGTTCGCAGAAAAACATTATCCTCCATGGAATAAGCTTCAAGACATCCACAACTAAAGAAGAGTTGAAACTTCAGGATTTATTTCATAAATATTAATATTTACATACCTAATAGATTCCCTCTTTCCTTTACAGAGTATATATTCAGGTGTCTGACAGCAGAAACATTCTGGGGTAGAAAATCACTGCTGCTTTCTTTTCATATAATTTTGGTCTTGGATTGCCCTGTGTTTTCCATAGGGCTGAAAGTTCCCAGCTCCCACCAACTTCAGCTGAAACCACAGCGTCTTCTAAAAAAATTATAAACCAGCCCACAGGGTGGGTGCGTGGTGGGGTGGGCTGGTACAGAGGGGTGTGAGGGCTGCAAGGTAATGGCTGGCAACATGCTCCCATTCAAGATGCTGAAATAAAAGGGTCCCCTGTAAAAGTGCCTGTCACCCTCAGCATACCTCCTTCCCACCTGCTGTGCATCAGAGAGGCCGGGGTTTAAGCTCTTGGGAAATATTGTATAGAAGGTGCTCTGGTTTACCCATCCAGTGTTTGGGTAGCCAAATATTCACTGTGTAATAACGGGTTCATCACTCACAAGGGCAGCCTGCTGGGTGGAGCGTCAGAGGCCAGGGATGCAGGGGAAGGTGTATTCAGCTGTTCCCTGATGGGTGCTGGCTCTCACCTGCCTGGGGGTGGGAAGGTTTCCTCCCGATGCCCCTGCAGTGCACCTGATTGGGAGTAGAAGTGTGCTCTGATAAAGCAGATGGAGCCAGGAAACTTTTCACTTCTCTTGCAAAACACGTGGCTCTCTCACTGCTGGCTTCCCAAGTGCTGCCTGGGACTATGCAGAGGAAGAACAGACACTGCAGATTCACGGGTGTGTGCTTACAGCAAGGACCCTCTGAGAGGTTTTTCTACTGGTGTTTATCCCTGCTCTCAACTGAATCTTTAAACCCTCATAGGGCAGGATCCTGTCCTCAATTGCCTATGGTCCGTGTCTGCTGCCCCCCAGCTACCGGTCTTGAGGGTCCCCCTGAGCATAAGCTAGATTTTAAGCACAGTCTCAAATCCCAGTGAGCGTAAGCACGAGTGAGCACAGGCTCCACCATGCTGCTCGGGAGCTTCACTGAAGAAGTATCTGCAGTAGGTCTCCTTGCAGAAAAGAAACTGCGCCATAACATCTCATCTCATCTCAAGGGAAATGCAAAGCAATCAAGCCATTTAAGAATATATTTCAAGCTCTTCATAGCAGGTGTTAGACACTATTCTCCGGCTGCTGACAGGAAATGTGTGTGCAATTCTCCTAGGTACCACGCTCAGAATATGCTTCTTAAGGGCTTGCTGCTTAAAAAATTCTGCAAAGTGTAAATGGCTCTCATAAAATCAGATAGTAAATTGTCTTATCTGTTTGTCCTGAAAGTGCTCAGCCAGCTGGGTCTTTACTGCACATCAGAGCCAGCCAGCCAACACATCACAGGGCCGTAATGAAACGTTGGGAAGAACAGACAAATCCAGACTAGGAGCTCATTTTAGGAAAACTTTCTAGAGAGAAAACTGAGTTCAAAGTCCCATCAGCTGAGAAAAAAATTGAAAGAGGAAATCAGCATTTCTACAGAGGCCGTGTAAAAGCATTTCTCACACCTTCCTTTGCCATCCTGGCCACGGGACTGAGCAATCAGCACAACACAAACCAGCAGGTTGTGATGCATTCTCGTGGGGGAAAAAACCTTCGCTCCACATCGACACTGAAGCACTCCCTTCTGCTACACATCACAGGGCAAAAAAATACGAAAAGAAAGCCCAGCTAGAGTTAAAGAGAATTTTAAAGCCTCTTTTCCCTCCTGTTCCCAGAATAAAGGTAATTGCATAACAAAAGCCTCTGCAAAGGAATGACAGCGGAATGGACGTGTGCAGGATCACAGCAGGAGAGGGGTTTTTGACTCCACGTGCTGTCCGGTCCAACCCTGTGCACAACCCCTTCCCCAAAAGCACCTGCTGCGCCGGCGGGCCGTGACGGCGAGCCTCGCTCAGGACATCCCGGTGAATAGGGGCTGTCATCGCTGGTGATGGAGGCGCTACAAGTGCAAGGCAGGAGGGAGGGGACAGCGAAGGGGGTCACCCCGCAGGAGCATCTGTTGAGGCCCGGGACATATGGAGCCTTTATTCCTCCTTGTGGAGGCACGAGTGTTTTCCTCACCTTCTGCCATCCTCCTATTGTGCGAGGGGGCTGCGACCGGCTCTGGGGACAGCTGCTGCCTCTAAGCTGCCTCCTCGGGGGACACCACAAAGGGCCTTGTCCCCATCCCCTGCCTGAATCACCTCCCTCATCAATCAGGCAGGCACAGCGTGCCACAAGGGGTGATGGATACCTTGGGTCTGGTTACCAGGGGACAGCGACAGGAAAGTTGAGGCCTTTTTTTCTTTTTCTCTTTTTTTTTTAAAAAAAGCTAAGAAAAAAATCTGGTGGCTGCACCTTCCGTGAAAGGGAAAACCACCCTCCCTTTGAATTTCTGTGAATTTTGAAATATGGATATTTAAAGATGTGGAGGAAAAAAGTAGTCATCCAGAGCTAATTATACAGCTGTTGAAAAGCCCAGTAAATATGTTACTCAGGGATATATAATACCTTTGATGTAGTTGTAATCCGACTGAAGTTATTATAGGTTTTCACAGCTGCAAAGCAATCCAGCTTAGGAAGGCTTTTTTTTTTCCCCCTTGTAATTTGCAGAAGCAGAAAAGAAATTCTGCTGCCAAAGCAAAATGAAGATCCTCATATAAACACAGTAATACAGCCTAAGAAAAATTATACTGATGCTGAGGAGTATTAACCTGTCCCAAAGCTTAAGAGAGTTTACTGGATAATGAACGACATCAGTGACTCCAAAAGGGCTAGATTTCAGAAGGGCTCTTCTTTAAGACAATTAAAGCTTTAAATAAAAGTATGACTTTGCAGTTGGGAATTCTCTATTCCCTTCAAACCAACAATAAGTATAAGCTGTAAATGCTCTGAAAAAATATGTACTGAGGCATGAAATACAGGAAGGCTGCTAGTAAACCTCCAACATGTTCATTTAAATTGATCATGGAAGCAATAATATCACGAGGCTTTGTAAATGGATGGGTTAAAAGCTGGAACTTTATTGCTGTTTTCATTCCCCAGGGCCCTGTGGTAAAACAAGTCTCCATGCAAGATCTCTAGGCACTCAATGAATTATTCACACAGTTATGGGTCATTAAATGAGGCTGAGCAAGGGCCAGTGTCCATTATTTCATTGTGTTGTATGAAAAAAAGACTTACTTTGTGGAGATTGGCATACTCTCAGGATGCCCGGTCATTTCTGCCACAGCTTCTTCTGATCTCCTCTGGCAGCACTGGGAGGTTTTGAAGCAGCAATACAGCTGCACAAAATAGGATAAAAGAGGTTTGAGGTTAAAACCACAGGTAAAAGAGAGGAAATGTTAAGCATGTTCAGATGCTAATTGCAGAGATGTCTATGCTGCTTTTAAGCTGTTATTGTCCTGCAGCTGCTTTTTGTCACCTTTCTGCTGGAAGCTGCATCCCCTGAGGCAGCACAGCCCTCCCTGGGTTAGTATTTCCTCTCCCAGGCACCTGTGATTGCTGGCTGAAGCGTAACCCATAGTTGGGCACTCCCAATTTCATCTTAGATAAATCTGTTCACAGTTTGAGTAATTTTTAGTAACCTTTTGGTGATTTCTAAACCAAATTCAAAATAGACTAAAGTAAACTTTTTCTGAGAATGAAGTTTTCCCATACAACACGTCACACTGTTAATAAAACTGGGGCAGCCTCTCCACAGTGTCCAGAAGTGCTGAAATACAGTTTTGCCCTTGGTCTCACTTCCTCCTTGAAAAAAAGAGCTTTTTTCCGAGGTCAGGAAAAGAGTGAATTTGCTGTTATCTAGGTAGTCCACGTTTCTAGTGAGAGACAGGATCATGGTGAGGACACGCCGTTCTCGAGGGCTGGAAAGCCAGCGCATCCCATAATCCAGCACTATCTTGTATGATCAGAGGCAGATATGTAAACATGTCCCCATGTGAACACAGTCTCTACGGGAATGATTTAGCCAAACTTTTAATTTAGAACAGGGCAAAAAATAAAGTTAAAACTTCTGGGGCCTTTTTAATCCAAAAAAAGGCTAGATTTTTGTTGACCTAAATGTCTTGGTAGTTATCTTGATATCTTCATGATGTTTTAGTTGAAAAAAAGTCCCTAACATTTTTAATTGACATTTTCTAAATGAAATATGATGGCTTTTCAGTTGAAATGACCTTCTGCTTAGAAATTCAAAAACATTTCACAAATCCTCAAAAACAACCCAAAAAGATGGTGAGTCCTAACTGCTTTCCTCCCACTCTTTCAGAGCTGTCAGAAAAGCAACAGGAAAAAAAATAGGGGAAAGAAAAAAAGAAAAGGTTGTTATCATGGCCACATTTATTTCTGCTTACTCAAGCAAAATTCCCAGTAGTGCAAATCCCAAGGCCCCCTTTCAGTTTTCAGTCAGAGACATCCGCTGAAGTTAATGAGAAAGCATCCCAGGTATGACTGAAAACAGAAAGGACTTCGGACCTGTCTTAACGACTTAAAAAGACTGTACCCTGAGTAAGAAGGTATTTGTAATGAAATGTAAGCCCAAGATGCAGCAAATGCAATTTAGCCTGTTATATTGCTTTTCTTAGTATTACTTTTTTTTAATGTTATTGTTGAGCTCGACAGACACAAGCAGTCTCGAGGGGTGAGGAGGAAATAGCTGTTCTCTAATACAGTCTTTCATTTCTGAGCCCTCAGTTCAAGCCCTTCAGGACACTAATTATCCAAAGTTGTTATCATCTGACAGCTGTTGATGGCCTCTGCAAAATGAGGTGGTGGTGGCAGCCGTGCTCCCAGTGTTGGCATCATACAAATACTACTACAGTTTGCCTGGTATTTTTGTTGGTAGCCTGAGCATTTATTGAAACAAACTTTTCTTCTCACTCCTAGCAGGAGCTGCTGTTCTTCACATCTATAAGAAAGAGGTGAATCGCTGAAGAGTGTGTTGCTCCGGTGTTAATGCTGGTGGTGGATCACTGAAGAGCATGTCCCTCCGGTATTAACGCTGCAGAACATCGCTAGTGATCTTCAGGCTCCAGAGATGTCACCTGGGCACACTTCAGGGACACTCCCTCCGGGGAGGAAGATTAATTCGATAGTTAGCACACTAACAGGCAATGGGCAGCTCTTGGTCACAGATCCATGATAGACATGTTCACATTCCCCTGGGCCCTCGTGTAGGACTTCAACCCATTTAGCCTGTTGCGAGCCAATTAGCACATGGTCAGGTACACAGCTCAGCTCAACAGGCAGGCAATGGACTTGCGCTGCTTCTCTACTCCATCCCACCACTAAAAAGAAGTGTCTTTGTCCTGCAATGGATTGGGGGACCACAACCAGGCACCAGCTTCAGGGGGAACGGGGCTGCAAGCAGCACTGCTTCTTAGCCTCATTGCCAAAATTTCTCTATATATCACTTTTCATACTTCACAAGCAGCTAGGAATAGATTCACCAGGCTTTCATACACCAAATCTGGCCAGCTCTGCCTGTGTACATGTGGGTGTAGGTGGCTCCTACTCCACCTCAGTAGCAGCACAGGGGCAGATGGGGCCTTTCAACTTGTTCAGCGTCTACCACTCACCTGGCACTTGGCCATCCCCTATGAGCCAACAGGCTGGACATGATGGTACCAGAGGCTTGCTGGATCACCTCCCCTCCCCTGTGGGCAACCACAGGGCCACTTGACACCCGCAAGCAGGTGTATTGAGACTAAATTCTACAGGCAGCACCCAAAAAGATAACAATAAATTGGTTTTGGGGGAGCAGAACTAACAAGACCCGGTTTCCCTTGGTTTTGTGTCCTCTGCCCTCTAGCCTACACAATGACGACTTCTCCCTCTCCTAATCTCCATCCTAAGAAGCAGCAATTCTAATCTGCCACATACTGACCAGCCAAGTGACCGCTGCCTTCCTGGTGCATGCTAGGAACTGGCACCTCCTTTCTTTATGTGGGGCTATAATTCAGGCATCTCTCCTCCAATAGCTGCCAATTTTTACCCAACTCCTAAGATTTGGGTTATCTTTGAAATTCCAGCTGAGAGGAGATCTTTTTCCTGAATCACTGTCCCCATGCAAGTGAGAATGAGAGATTTCCCAAAGCAAGAGAGGGCAGGTATGCAAGGTCAGTCCTGCAGCCTGATGCTTATGGCATTCAGCCAGACAGGTGGATGTCATTTCTGTTCCCTGCCATGGGCATATTTTCCATATTTTATCCCTTTTCTGCTATGGAAACACTAGAGTTGCACTACTCACAGGAGGTGTCCCAGCAGGCACAGCAGGGTTTAACCCCCTTTCCAGAACTATGTTCATATGAAATACCTGGAAATTAGGGCTGGGATGAATTAAGGTGGTTAAAAACCTTTTCCTAATGGCCCCATCATTAGGACATGAGCTTCCCTCAGGAGGGAAGTTGTGAGGATGAGGCTCAGTTAATATATCATCCAGGTACTACCACACTGTAGAGCATAAGCAGCTAGTTAAATGATAGAAAATCAAGCAGGGTAAAATGAGTAATAATAAGTTACTGCCTCCTCTTTCTGTAACACCTCTCCCACTTCATTGGATAGAATTTCACTCCTCTGAATACGACAAACTGGGCCAAAAATTCCTGGCATAACTTGTCATCCCACTAGCTGTGATGAGTAACTGAAGGAAATCTAATTTACTTCTTTTCTAGAACTTGCACTGAAGGAGTAAAATTCAAGAATGGGGGCAAGAAAAAATATTGTGTAATATAACATGATTTATGTACATGTCTCAGGCAGATAATTCAGGCTGAATGATGCTTAAAAGGCTATTATAGACTTGCTTCCAGCAATGAAATAGCCTGTACTGCTATAAAATGTCTGCCCAGGGCACTTCAGTGAGTTTGGGATTCTCCTTCTAGATTAGCCAGGGGAAATAGCTGAAGTCTTTGATAATGCAACCTTCTCTTTTTGACGGTGCTGGAAGAACTCTATGCTGTTAGCATGTGTCGTGGTTTAACCCCAGCTGGGAACTAAGCCCCACACAGCCACTTGCTCACTCCCCCCATGGTGGGATGGGGGAGAGAGTCAGGAGGGTAAAAGTGAGAAAGGTTGAGATAAAGACAGTTTAATAGGTAAAGCAAAAGCTGCCCATGCAAGCAAAGCAAAACAAGGAATTCATTCCCTACTTCCCATGGGCAGGCAGGTGTTCAGCCATCTCCAGGAAAGCAGGGCTCCATCACGCGTAACGGTTATTTGGGAGGACAAACGCCATCACTGCGAATGTCCCCCCTTTCCTTCTTCTTCCCCCAGCTTTATGTGCTGAGCATGATGTCATATGGTATGGGATATCCCTTGGGTCAGTTGGGGTCAGCTGTCCCGGCTGTGTCCCCTCCCAACTTCTTGTGCACCCCCAGCCTGCTCGCTGGTGGGGTGGGGTGAGAAGCAGAAAAGGCCTTGGCTCTGTGTGAGCACTGCTCAGCAGTGACTAAACCATCCCTGTGTTATCAACACGGCTTTCAGCACAAATCCAAAACATAGCCCCATACCAGCTACTATGGAAAAAATTAACTCTATCCCAGTCAAAACCAGCACAACATAAGGCTGCTGGAGACAACTCAAACATGTATTTTTAAACATGCAATTGGTTTAAAAAGTATATTAGCTCTTCTCCACATTGAAATATTGGGAGATCTTCCATTAGGTCAGTTGGTTACTATATATTTCTTAGACCCACATTGAACTGAATGCGATGGGTAAAGTCTCTCTCCCAGGGACTGTCAGTTTGTTCATTTATAATGAGCAGATGTGGTTGGAATTTCTTCTTTCCAGTCAGAAAATGCTGATTCAAGAAAACAAACTCTTTTGGCAGGAGCTCATTGCTTGTGAAAGACCTGTTGGGAAATGCCTCTGAGCTGCAGGAAAGCCAGTGTTCTTGCACAGAGACACAAAAAGAGAGATGGGAGCATGGACAGGCACCCACTGCTGCTGCCACATCTGCCTGGCCATAGCACCCAGCGGTCACAGTACCCGTTGGAAAGGGCATTTTTCTGTTCATTTTGGCCAGCTAATTCTGTGTGAAGGAGCTGACATCACTACCATCTGTAAAGACTGACAGCGCACAGGCCAACCAGTCTGATAAAGACCAAAATGATGTTGTGGCACACCAATCTGTCACAAACCTAGCAAGCATTTTATTTCTGCATAGGAGGAGAAAATACTGAAGTCTCAGAAAAGTCCCATGGCATGGGAACATAATTTTCCACTCAGCTCAGATAAAGGGTTTTTAAGCCAGTGCTGTCCTTGCCAGACATGGGCACTGAAACAAGCATAAGATGTTCATTATTAACACCCTGAAGTCCAAAAACTCCAGAGACGTGGCAGAGGGGTTCTTGTCAGATATAAAAACCAGGATAGCATACAGCCATAGCCAAAGGAAACATCATAAATTGAAACACTGGCATATAAAATGTATGGTGCAGGTGTTATTTAGACACCATTTTTAAAGGCCCTGTAAAAGCTCTGGCACAATTCTTTTACACCCAAAAGGTGGCATATCCAATTTTTCCCCTCCAGTTTTAACACTTGGATTTTGTGTAGATAACATTTGGATGAGTAAAACTGGAAGGGAAACCACAAGCTTGTCCTATAAAATCCAAGGTGCAGAAGAAGACATACATAGAATTTCTCAACCATTTTCCATTTTCATGATTGAGCCTACGCCTTGAAAAGAAAAATAACCGGGGGGACCAGCAAGGCAAAGGAACAGCTGTGTTTAACTGTTGGCTTTAGTCTGCAGCTCGATTTCCTTGCACACTTTTAAAAGGAATATCTGTGTTTAGTCTAATGGAAAGCGTCTGTCTGAAGGTGCTCACTGCTCCTATGAACATTTTCACAGACACGGTGCTCAGCCCCATCTGGCTGGGTTAGTGATGATGTCATTTCACACAGCATCGACCAAAACACTGTTGAGCAGATTTTTTTCATAGCTCTTCCTTCATTTCAAGGAAATGCAAGCTAGCAAATAGCAAACGCCTGCCCTGTGCTGCGCCTGCTGTGCTACAGAGGACGATTTCCAGACTGCACATTTGTTCCTCTGGAAGGGAAGGCTTTTTGCCCTGACCTGGGAAATTGCCATCTGTAGGTAGGTTCAGTGAGGAGTTAAGACCAACAGGCCAAGAACATTCAGCTTTTTTAAAGGACTTTACGGACAGATGACATGGGGCAGAAGACTGAATTTGCACAAGCTGGTACAGGTCAAGGAAGAGAGAGGAGTAAGGAGTAGCAGGAAAATAGGACTGTAAAACTTTAAGGACACTGTCAAAAAGTGAGTTCTCTCTCTCTTTGTCACCAACAAATAAAATATTCTGTAGTCTTCCCTTGGTCACTGATTGCTTGGGTTCTGCTTCAATAAATAACTTGTAGCAAAGGTAGATGCCTTTTATGACTCTTTAGTGCTTCTCCAAAGGCATGGACCACTAATAGCTGTCCAGGGCCAGATGCACAGTGTTGCTTTCACGACGTAGTTTCACACACTTGAGCTTTCATTTTGAAACGTGGGAACTCCCAAGCTGACTGGAGCTGCCAGGTCCCCCCGGTTGGACTAGAGCCCTGGATACCAGGTTGCTGGCACAGCTCAAGGGCTGGATGGTGCAAGGTGTAGCCTCCCTTTCCCAGACTGGACATCTAATGGCAAGGGATGCACAGTGGGCACATCGTGCCAGGACTACCCTACAAAAGCCTTATAATTCCTGCCCTAAACTTAACATGGAGGGGACCATGGCCTGGACCTGGGCACAGCACTTCCCATCAACCTTTTGCACAGAAGGGGGAATCAACAAGAGCAAGTGGGCAACTATCTCCAAAGATTAAGGGCACCTTAATCAAAGGTTCAAAAAATGTGCATAAAGCAGTGAATTACTGCCTGTCTCTTTAATTTCTTTCACCAAGGTGCCCAGTCTGGCTAAAAGGCTTTGTATAAAAGGTCACCCACAAAGTCCACAACCCACGCTGAGGCTGGATGCACGGGATTTGCTGGAGCAAGACTGCAGGCTAGAAAATGAGATGTGTACCTTGAAAGGGTAACCCCTTTGAGGACATTTCAAGATAAACAACAACAACTCTCAAAGGCTTTCTGCCCGCTCTGAAAAAGCAGATGGCAAACAAGCCCAGGCAGGTACCGCAGAGGGGAGCAGGAGCTGGCAGCTACATGACAAAATGGTCACAAAGCAGTGCCTGCAACCATGAGCATGGGCGTGCACTGCACTTGAACCTACTGAGGAATCAGCCCTGGTGTAAAAGGACCTTCTAATCCCACTAAAGGTCAAATCCTGCAAACCTGTCCACAAGCAGGCGATGCATACCTCTGCGAAGGGGAATTTTTTCCCCGAGTAAATGGCCGTTTTTTCCCTGTAACCGCCCCGTGGGTATTAGTAAATTCTGCATTGGTGAAAAGATTCAACAGACTTTCAAAAAGGAGAAATGGAAGTTCAGTACTTGGTAAGTCCACCTGAGGTTGGACATGTTGAGATGACTTTATCCTCCTACACATATTATTATCAATCTTCTATCTTTTAAAACTCTTGAGTGATGTTTGAGTACTCGGGCTTACTTCAAGTACGTTTCTTATACTGTCTGTATATGTACTCTGTAGATGTTTCTTCCAGTTTCTTTCACTGTTGTTTTCTATCCTTTTAACCTTTCAAAAAATCACTGTTATGAAAGGTTGTTTTAGAGACACCCTCAACTGTTTTTTTACAATATGTTAATCTCTTCATCTACTAAGTTACCTTGTTTCTAATGGACAAATCATCCTCCATTAATATTACATTTAAAACACTTCTTCTCTACATCAAGGGCCAAACTCTGCGCTCAGAAGTGCACACACAACGTTGCTGAAAGGAATGGCAGTTCCACACTGTTGGACTCCAACAGCAACATCTGGCCCCAGATGTTTTATTTATTTGTAATTTAACATTGCATTATACAATATTCATAATTTTGCTGCTTTCCATTTCAATGACTGTTATTTGTATGACTTTAAGAGGCTGCCTGAATGTGGTTTTAGTGCTCAAACAAGGAGAAATGAGTACAGCAAAGCAAATCTGCACGTCTTTCTGGAGGTTCAGAAATCTTCCTGATGAACTACACTCGTCCCAGCGGTGAGACATGCTGAACCACTGTAATTCCAAGGGAAATCAATTGTGAAAACACCTAGGGCCTATATGAGACCTGAGTTTCAAAAACCAAGGCAGCTTGCAGGCAAGGACATGTCCATAAGTTTTTGGAGAGGCAACTGGTCAGAGAGCACACGGCAACCGTGTGGCACAGACGGATGAGAGGGCAGGTCTCAATGCAGCACCTCTTCCCCCGTACGAGCCCATGTGCCTCTTACCCCCATTGTGGGGACACAGGGCTGAAGATGAAGGCACAAAGGTCTAACGTGGGAGCTGAGCCTGTGATTTAGCCTTTCAGAATTGGGTGAGTTTATAAAATCACTACAAACCAAGTAAAGCTGCCTTCATTACTTGATTTTGCTAATTTATTACATTTAAGGCTTTTCTTTCCCCACGTTCAACTAAACTGGACCCCTCATGCCTGTAAAGTTAATCCTTCCCATAAACCAGAAATCATTGTTAATATTTGCAAATCTTATCACTGGAACGGAAATGGTGACCTGTGGGACTGTCCCACTTTTCAAGCAATTGAAGCATTAAGACATAATTTATGCACTTGAGAAGAAATTTCCATATCACAGAGATTGCTTCATTCCCTGTTATGACTTATGAAGGGTGTTACTAGTAAATGAAACCACAGACATCTGTATTACATAAGAACTTGTTTTGACACGTATAGTGCATCTTATTTACGGTGATAGTCCAAATGTACTGTTTTAATGCAACTGGATATTATTCCAAGGTTGTCCAGACCAAAAAAAAAAAAAAAGGCTACAGCAAGATCATATGATCTTCATTTCACTATGCATCAAAATCCCAGATAGCTGTGACACTTTGGACAAGCTGTCTGTGATGCATGGAGATTTTTTTTTTTTTATTAGTATTTATTTGAAAGATGGCCTACTGGAGAAGGAAGAGACAGAGGGAATGAGAAAGGAAGGGAAGGAGGGAAAAGACAGTGGCAGGGGGAAGGAAGGAAGGAAGGAAGGAAGGAAGGAAGGAAGGAAGGAAGGAAGGAAGGAAGGAAGGAAGGAAGGAAGGAGGGAAGGAAGTCCTGGTGTGAGCTGAGGACTCAACCATCACCACACCACCCACGTCTCTCAGGTGCAACCCACTAAGAACAGCTTCCTCTGAGACTTTCTGCTGGGTCCCACCCTCACTCCCCATTGCACCCCACTCAAGCAGGGCTCCTCATCCCTCCGTGCTCCTTGGCTCCCCAGTAAGCTTCTGGAGGGGAATTAAAGTTTTTGTCCCCAGAACTGCTTTTCGTCCCCAATTCTGACCAGGCCCACAGCACCTCAACGAGTGTAGTACTTGTTCCAATGGCTTACTGTTATTGATGGCTACAGTTAGATGAGCATTGCTGTGTATTTCTGTAAAACAACACTAAGCAAAACCAGAAAACCATGGATTCCTCTCAATCTCTCCCTTGAACATGTTATGTGCTCTGAAACCTTATCTGGCATTTACTGTAAGAGCTCTGGTTAGAATTATTACACACATAATTGTCTTTGCTACATGCTTGATCCAACTCCATCCACAGGCAAGAGGTTCCACCACCAAACTATGCACTTTATAGACTTGTGAGAGGGTTTACTTAATTAGAGTCCATAATATATTCCACAAAGATAGTCATCAAAATAACAGCTGGTGACCCCCTGCTTAGCCACTTCTCCTATGAATCGAAAAATAAATTATTCTTTTTCACCCTTGTAGAAAAGTGTTGCTGAAAACAAACTACTAAATTTTGCTTTTAGGGCTCTCAAAAGACTAAGCGAGATATATTAGCTGTCTGAGGACAGAGAATGTTCTATTCTTGGTGGAATTCTTGTTGGTTTAATTGGGCTTTGTAGAAAAAATAATGTTATTTTAAAGGAGCAACTATAGAGTGTGGGTGTATTTTTATACACTCAATTGCTGGTGTATTAGAAGTCTGTTGAAGAGTTAACCTTACACATATTTATTATTTTCTGTGATGTGTATAAACAGTATTTAGATATTTTAAAAATATACATGAGTATTACTGTTTCACAGATGTAACAATCCAGCCAGAATACCAGCATTTGCTGTTTGATGGAGATTACAGTCTAGACGTCTGCAGGGAAGTTTTTAACCACGTCACAGCAAGCTGGGCTTCAACCAAGGGCTTGACAACTGTCCCACATTTCCATTTTCACAGATCTTGCCAGTTTTGACCCTCCCAGGCTCCAAGCTGTGGGAAGCATTAGCGACCCTCTGACTTTCACCCCTGTGTAACCATACCCACGGGTATGTTATCTGTTTGCGTTGCCCCTACGTGTGTGTCCTGAAGCTGGGAAGTGGGAGCTGTGCCCTATAGGCAGCTCCCACTGCCTATAGGACCGTATGAAGAAAAACCACATTCTGCTTCTGTGATTTCCAAAATGTAGGGCTCTGAGGTGCTTTTCGTAAGCAGCAAGCTGAATTTCAGTCCGTATCCCTTGCAACCACTGACACTGAGAGTCTAGCTTGAATTTCATCCACAGACACAGGATAAACACAAGGGCTTTCAAATCAAGAGGGGCAGACTGATTCCCATTCCTCCATAAGAAGATCAGAATTGGAGGGTAAACCTGGAATTTATGGTTTAATTCAGACATACAGCACTTCATCTTCCATCTACTCCATGGAGTCAAGAGGGAGCTGTATCACTTTCAAGCCCCTAACTTGCCAAGTGCTCTGCTACAGTCTTTTCCTAAACAGGATAAGTATCTTCCACTTCATACAGAGTCAAAACCCCGTTGCTAGCATGAACTGATCAACATGAAGTAATTTAAGGAAGCTGTTATGAGAAAGACATTGTAAATTATACCTTCTATTTTGGCTTAATAAAACTTTCAATGGGTGTTGCAATGAACAATGTCAGGCTCTTTCCTCGGGAACTTAAATTAATGTTATCCAAGCCCTACTAGTCCTGCCTTTCTACAGAGAAAGCTTCCTCATCTCAGGCAGGCTGTATTTTCTAAGTCACCATCTTGCTTCTGGATGGTTGTTTCCCTCATCTTAAAGGCAGATGAAAGAAAAGAACAGCCACATACTGATAAGAAAAGCAACCTGGCAAGGAGCTGGAGTAGCTGTGCTCTTGTGTAACATCTAACTGTTGTCAGCAGGCTATGGTTGAACCTGCCCAAGGAAATCAGAGCTATGAGTCCAGATTCCTCTGTCAGCATAAGCTTTTCATTCACACCTTAGTACAGTTCTTGACAGCTGTGGCTTCCTTGTCAGATTAAATGTGTCAGGACTCTGCATCTGTTTTCAAACCAAGTAAGTAAAAAAAGCTTATTAGAAAACATGCCAGTTGCAAAAAGATCAGAATAGTACTGATTGTATGGTCCTAATTACAGCTCATTAATCCTGAGAGCAAAGGTGGGAAGGTGGGGAATAGTGAATACAGACCAAGGCAAGCAATCCTATGCACTGGGAATACAACAAAATACACTGCATGTAGCTAATAGTCATTACTTATTTGTGGTGGTGTCTAATACAATCTCATTTTTTTCCTAAACACCCAGAGATCTTTCACTCTGCAAGAAATGCAAACCCAAAGGGGGTGCATTACAAGCCTGTGCGAGGATGCTGAAGATGCGGGCACCCTCCTTCCCAGCCTGTGACAAACTAAGGATAGCCCGGCCAGCACAGGCTGGCAACGAAATCCCTCCCAAATTTGCCTTTCTGGCTGTGAGGCTGACTCACAGAGCTGTGTTGCAGAGCACTCTCCCACTGCTCGCTACCCTGATGGCCAACAGGCTGCTGGTCCCTCGTGGGGGATGCCCGCAGTTCAATGGTTACCCTGCAGTCTCTCCTGGTGCCAGCAAAATGTCAAGGTTAAAAGTAAAGGCAGTAGTTATAATGCAGGTTTTGCAGGTGTGCAGAAACTATGTCTTTAGTTATGGATATTTCCTCCAAGAGGTGCTTCTTTGTCTCATCTACCTAAAAAGCTGACGGGACGCTTGCACAACTCCTGTGGGTGGGAACCAATCCTGAAAATCACAACCTGGCAGTGATGATGTCCTTAAATATACAAATATACATGTCCTCCAAGCATTCCCCCAATGTGAACCAAGCAATTCACGCACTCAGTGCTTGCTGAAGATACCAGTTGAAACACAGCAAAGGCAGCGTGTTGTCTCCATCTGGCAGAAGGGACGTGAATGTCATATGGAGCAAATTGAAATTCTCTGTTAGGGTGAAACTCTTGCTTAACTCTACACCACTGCAGAGGAAACAATCTTGTCTCACCAGCAGGCTGGTGGAGACCCAAACTCTTTATAAATTGAAAGTTATTTAACACAAATGAACACTTACTGTTTATACAAACAATAGGTGTAATTTATCATTAGCTCTTCAAAAATCCTGGGCCTGATAATAACCAAACATTTCCAGAAGGAAGGTTAGTGTGGGGGTAACTGCATCATATACCAGGTTTTGGTGGACAGTGTATCAAAACAGTGTCATCCTTTGCTGTATAACACCATGATTACTCCTACACTTAGCATCCATATGCTATGTTTGTAAATATGAAAGCTGGGACGTTTGAGATATTTGTGTTGTAAGAATACTCAAGCATATTTTCTTTGTTGTGTAGAAAACTTGGTGACACACAGAATTAATCTGAAGTTCTTGTTTGAACTCACATGTCTAATTTGAAATGGCCAAAAAACGGGAGGGTCCATGTGTTTTCAGATCCAGCAGTAGATATTATTGCCTTTTTTAAAAAACTGTATTAACATGGCTGCAGCCAGCTATATGGGCCCTTAGATGGGATTCTGAGAGGAAAAAAGAAGAGGAAGAGGATAAATTATCACCTGCTGGAAGAACTTAATCAACTGGTAAATGGATGTGCTAAAATACTTCAGAAAAAAGCCTCTCCCAAATAAGGAACTGAACAATGTAATGAAAATATGACATCCAGGACTAACAGGACCTGTCCGTAGCAGAAATAACTTTCACTGCTGCATTAAAGACACAGGAGAGTTTCCTGCATTGGATCCCCCTTAGAGAGAGCGATGGGTGGAGGGTCTCACTGCCGTGCCGCTCCTGTGCAAGGGCAGGTACAGCCAGAGCTCTGCAAAAGAGGAGCCCAGACCTTTTCTGAAGGAAAGGAGCAGACAGCCTGAGAGAAACTGAACCTTCAGTGGTGAATGTTACTATCAAAGAAGCTCAGAGCGAGCCTGCTGACAAGAAGGGGATCAAATATTTTCATTCCCTGAAAAAGAAGTTTGGAAATCTTATGAAATATTTTCTGTCACTGCCTATAGCCTGTTCTTACTAGTGGTATTTCTGACACGGACTGATCTCAGTGATCTCTCACTTGAGAAATACATACAGCCAGTATTAGCCTGTTAATTTCCCTCTGACTCAATGCAGGATGGAGGTGGAATCTGTAATGATTTCATTGCAGCCATTCTGTCTTGGACTCTAATCTCAGTAGATCTCAAAGATAAGCAAAATCAAGGCAAAAACCTAACCGAAAAGTCTCTGAGGAAAATCCAAATGCTAAAGAGAGAGGCAGGATGACTCAGGACTCTTTCCCAAGGGCTGTTTCTGAATCTGTTCTCTTAACAAGATTGCAGAGGGCACTGAACTGTAGAATATAGTTTCAGATCAAGCAAGTTTTAGATCTAGCCATTTATAATCATTAGCAAGATTGTATTGCAGGATAGGACCTATGAGTTACTGTCATGGCTAAGGATATTGAATTAGACATTGAACAAACTCAGAACCGAAGACAATCAATGGGTCAAAAAAGGTTACAGATTATATTCTAAAGAAAAAAGGAGCATTAGGAAAAATCCATCTCTCCCTTCACAGTCCCTTCTCTTACATCCAAACAGGTCCATTTTTGTCGCAACTGGAGCCTGCTTAATGGCATCAGTTTTTCAACTGTGAGACCACTTTACCTTTTCTTGCAACGAAATATTTTTTTGGCAAACGAATGGCAAACCTTGTTTTAGGATCTTTGGCTGGAGAGCTCTTCATAAAAATATTAACATAATTTGGTGCTGTCATTTCTAAAGCATCTCTTTAATGAGGGGAGCTGTTTACCAGTGACTGAGGCAGGCGTTGCTATCTCAGAGATCATTTATATTTCACAACGCTGTCAAATCCTGACAAGCAGCAGATTGTAACAGGATGGCTTCTGGTTTTTGATGCAATGTTTGGTACTCTCCGCTCACATGTGAACGGGCTTTCTGTTTGTACCTTGTCAAACGAGGGGAGAGCAGCTCTGGGGAGGGGGTAGGTGTTTCTACTCAGCCTGACACATTCAATTTACATCAGTTATGCTTGCAACGGGGTAAACATTTTTCTAAAAGAGGGTGTTGGCAATAGCAGTGGTCGTCTCTGCACCTTATTGATATTCTTTTGCAATTCTCATCAGACGAGGACGTGCATGCTCCCCCACCGGCCAGCAGTCACTCACATCAGACAGCCGGGGATTATTTTGCTGCCGGCGTGCCCTCGTCTCAGTGACCACTACAGCCGGGGAGAGCAGTTCCCTCTGTCCCTAATGGAGTCAGTACTTCATGATGTAAGAGCCCTAAGGCAGGTGCTTTATGGAAGCTAAAATTGCAGCAGCCAGCCAGTCCCCATTTAGGCAACCTGGAGGATTTAAGCAACCGCTTGAGCACTTTGAAGCACATGAAGGACTGCAGCCCAACTTCTCAGGGGGGACAGGCGATGCAGCTCTGCTGAAGGCAATGGAGAGACACTGGCCGAAACTAGCTGGCATTTTGGCTTTCCAGGCCATGTTCACAGATTTTCTATGAGCTCTTGGGCTCATTTGAAACAGTTTTTCATGAAGGCCAGCGCAAAAATGCTCACCTCTGGGCTATCTCCTGCAGAGTCTGGTATTACAAGAGCTGGGCAGCAAGCTCATAGCAAACGAGCAAGCTGCCAGACTAGCAGGTTTTAAAAGAAACTGAAGAGAAGCTAAAATGCGGTTTGCTGGAACGAAATGGCCCAGCTGCAGAAATAGCTGGAGCGACTGTTTTCGAGGTATTAATCATATCTCCCTCCCGACCCACCCTCCTCATTCTCACCAGGGCGGCTGTGCTGGGCAAGCAGATTTTCTGCTCTCCTACTGACACAGACTTTGTGAAGCTCCAGCCTGGCGCCCACGGCCTGCCTCTTTTTAAGGCTCAGCAGCACTCCAGCGATGCGAAGGCAGCTGAGGTAATCGAGGAGTACAGATTTTACAGTATTGTCTGCAGTTCAGCAGTTAGCTGGTACATAAAGGCTCTGCTTTCATTCGTAGCCAGTGCTGGCAGAAGGCCTGTGTTATGCCCTTTCATTTAAGACAAAGGCTCTCACACTGCAGTCTCCGGTGTGGAGAAATCTTTTGTACAGGCAGAGCCAGTGGGAGAAGGAGCCTTCTGGTCCCTGTGCTCCTTCTGCGGGGAGATTATAAAGAAAACCTCTTCCTTCTGCACATGGGCCAGATGAAGGACTGAAGCAATAATGCCTTTTTATCACAGTAATTACAGTGCCCATTGTTTTAATGACAGCGTTGTTGGGAAACAGGAATAGACCACAGTCCCAAGGAGTTCCAGTTCCAGTGTACACAAATAAACGATTTATTATATTCTTGTCAGATTAGACGGACCACTCAGCTTTACTTATACTACCATTTTCCCCCACAATTCTTTGTGCGTGTGTGTATTCGTTTTATTTAACCAGATTATGCAAACTACCCGGCCCGGGAGGAGACAAAAGGCCGCTTTCTCTGGAGAGCTTCCTTCAGGACTGGCAACGACAGGCTGAGATGGGCAAGGGAGACCTCGCCCGACCGCAGCGCGGCCTGCTTAGCGTGTTTATTTACAGGGGAATGATATTCTGCTCATATAAAATATGCTGGGAATCAGTGTTTTCTGTTATTTCTTAAAATTGACTTCTCCAGCACACTCAGACACACCTCTGACTCAGGCACTTGTGTGTGTGCTACCAGACAGAAACCTATACAGAAGCTTCTACAGGCTGAGAAGCCCTGTGTTTAAGCGAAGTGGGTTTACAAAAGAAATGAAGAAAAATGGTGATGAAGCAAAATCTAGCTTTAGAGGAACTAAAATCAGTGCTGGAAGGTGTTAATGTCAGTGACTAGTGCTACAGATAGCTGGCAAGACGCAGTGAGTCATTTAAGAACGTATCCGAGAAAGAAATCTCCAAGAAAGGGTCATGATCTGGTGACCGTCTCAGTCACAGGGTGGGAAACACAGATCCTCCGGCTGCAGCCCACGGGATGCAAAGCACGAGGTCAAGACACGTCCTACCTCTCACATAAAAAACTCAACAAGCCATGACATACTCTGAGTCAACTGGACTTTTTCTTTCTTCAGTAGGGACAGATAGGCATCTGCAGAGGCCTCTGATCACCTTTGATGGCAGGAACCACCTCTGGCAGTGTTTCCTGCTCTCACTGACTTTGGAGAGAGCCTGTCTGGCAAGCTTTGGCTAGATGTTGGCTTTTAGATAGCCGAAGCTAGTCGCAGGAAGCCCCATGCAGAGCAGTTTATATGTGAAGACTTAATTTTCCCAAACTTGTCTGCAGGCCAAGATAATACAGATCACAACTTTCTAAGAAAATTTTACCTCAATTTATAACAGTTCTTGGAAAATTAGAGGAGTCACGAAGCCTAGGAGATGCTATTGTGCCAGTGTAGAAAGAGGCCACTGATAAAAACTTGCATAACTATCAGTTGGTTCATCTGGAATTGACTGCACGCAAAATCTGATATGGGAGAAAATCAGGAAATAATTAACAGATAGCAGCATAATTAATGTAATCAAGATGAGTTTATGGAAAATAAGTCCGGTCATAAAGAAACTTGATGCTGTCTTCCTCAGGACAAGTGTGTCTGAGAAAGTTAACTTTGTTAACATCAGATACCATCTCTGGATAGTCCAGTTTTCAGTGACCAGTTTGACATCCACACTGCAAAAAGGATTTTGTAAAATTACCGGGAGTTTAGGAAAAAATGGCAAGGTTTGCAAGAGGAAGCTCAGGAAGGCTTGGTCACAATAAGAGATGACTTGATCTCATCCTATCAAGGAAAAGATTTCTATAATCAGGTGCACACAGAGTACCCCCGTCCAATGATGGAGCTAAATTGAAACTAAAGATAGTGTTAGACAGGGAATATGCTTGTAATATGGCAGGTAATTCTGTATGAGAACAGTTTGTCCACATATGTGATAATTTATCTATCTTGTGGAGAAGTATCTCAAAAGTTTCAAAAGCTGTGAGGTCATTTGGCTTCTCTCTGCACCGACTTGCTTTACCGAGACCCCAAATGCACTCCCCACGCTGTACTCCTTGGTGAGCCGCAGCCGTAAGTTACAGCTCTGCAGTGCAGATGGTAGCAAGGGAGAGCTGGTTTTCCATAGACCTCTGAGCCTGGGTAGCATTGGGTAGAGCCCATCTTCTGGTCAAATCCAGCAGTGCTTGAACAACATGACCCTGATTTACAAAAAAAACCCACCAGCATTGCACTTGTGCTGCTTTCACCACAGATCCTCCACTCCTTAATTGCTTTTGACCTTCCCCACAAATGTAAAGGGCACCTTAGGATTTGGCTTATTAACCACTATAGCAGCAAGCCCTCGGGTAGTAATGGAGAGTAATTGATATAATTCCAAGCTCACAGTAATTTGTGTCACTGGGTTCAAATGTTTGCCAATTTCAGGGTAATTCAGTTCACAGATTGTTGGGGGGGGGGGGGGTTGGTTTTGTTGTGGGTTTTTTTGTTTGTTTTTTTTTTAATTGCCACCCTAAAAATAATAATCACAAAGTGATTTGGGTCTACTTCTCTTATGACATTTTTAGACTGAGGACAGGGCATTTCTTTTGCCATTTTTGGTGGCTAGTTGTGTTGGCAGCACACAGAAAAGCCAGACAGTTTTTCCCGTGTAATGTTCACAGATTTTAAAAGTAGAAATACTTCAGCCTTCCAAAATTTCATTTTTGTTCATTCCAGACCAAACACTTCAGGAACCCTACCTGACCCCATCCAGTAGCAATTTTAAAAAGGTGAGGGATGGAAAGTCTTCACAGTTGTAAGATTTTTCTGTGTTTAAACACTCTTACTTATTTTTAATTTGAAGTAGCTTAGCATGAACTCACAGCCACCAGATATTGCTACTCAGGAAGCTTTCTTGGCATTAAGAAGTAAAAAAACCCAAATAACCACTTTTTGCAAAGTTAAAAAAAATCACCAAGACAGCAAACCATCATCCATAACTTTGAAGAAGATGTTCTGTTGTACATTAATAAACCTTAAATGGCTCATGGTCGAGGGACCAACCAACCCAACTCTCAGGATGGAAACGTGACATCCAGTGTTTTAGAAGGAGCTCAGCAATATTGCTTGTGCTTTCTGCATACAGCTTGCAGGCAACTGACAGAGAACAAAGTGCCTGCCTCAGTTTGCAAGTGGCTGATTTCAGTTTTCATACTGCATTGGTGCTGGCTTTCCCTCAGGCAAAGCTTTACATGCAGTCAATGAATGTTATAGTGTTTTTTTTAATAAAACAGGGATGGATGTCAAGAGAGGACCATAGTGTTTCATGTCTGGAGCATCTCTACTTGCTCTCAGCAATACAGACCTTTGCTTGCAGTTGCTGCGAGGAAAACACATTTGGTTAAAGGAAGAAGGGTAAGTCCAGCTGGGCAAAGCGTTGTGGCTCCTGCTGCAGCCAAGAAACCCTTATTGCTGCCTAAGGAGGGCTGGCCAGGGTGGTAGAGAACGAACCCAGTGCACACACTCACGCACACACACACAGCCCTCCACTCCCTGAAGAGCAGTTGAGCTCCACACCACACTGCATCCTGCCAGCAACGTCCTAATGGGACCTGTCCTTACCTGGCATCTCTGCTTGCAGGAGGAGGGAAAAATAGCATGTCTTTCCCTGTCTGTGCAGGGAGAATTAAATGAAATGATGAAACAGAAAATTAGATATTTTTTTTCCAAGTTAGAATTCAAGTTTTTTTCAAAAAAACCCACAATTATTTAGGAAAATAGTGTGACAAAACAAAAACTATCCTTCAGAGCACCAACCCCATACACTTGCCAAAGCAGGAGAGAGTTGTTCTTGATGCATCTGATTTCAATTTAACACTACGCTTCGCCTTCACAGCAAATAATTTCACATACATGCTCTAATTTGTGATGAGGAAACCTCAGCAGGTTTTGAGTCTGCCTTCAGTTTAAAAACGAAAAAATCTGGATGTTTTATCCAAACCTCATGAGGATGAAAACATAGGAAATTGGAAATCTCTTCATAAGAACAAGGTTTCTTGTAAGACTTGTTGTAAGACTTTCTTGTAAGCAAACGCTTGTTTCAGTTTCAGTCTGAGATGGAAACCAGACATGACAGAACTTCCCTGGACATTTCTGAGCCATTATACAGAGACAGCTCTAAAAGAGAGATCTTGAAATGGAATTGAATACAGATTTTAACTACTTTTTGTTTTCCCTGATTCCTGGCCTAGGCCAAGCTCTTCTTGACCTTATATAATTAAAATACTGCTGCAAAAATAATCTTCTTGACTGCACTTTTACCACTAGGGCCACAAAGTTTTCCATGAGAATGATGCTCTAATTGTCAAATGTTCTTAAGGAAGAAAACTAAAATCTGTGTGGAAGAAAATCAGTTTTGTAAATAATTTCCATTTCCTTTGGGGAGAAAAAAAAATCAAACTATTATGGAAGGTTCAATGTTATTCTCTAGGGAGAGGGAGGATGAATGGTAAAAACCTTGCAGAGAATGGAAGGATTTGCAGCCAAGTTCAGGAAAAAGCGTGGAAGAAGTTTTGCACCTGCCTCTGCCTCCACAACAGCCCAGATCTCTCTGCAAATCCTGGTTTCAGGGGGGCAGGGGTAGAGGTCTGGATCTCAGGAAGCGAGAATGGGGAACAAAGAGGAGGAGCACCAATGCCCACTTCCACATCATGCCTTTTGCCGGCAGGGCTGGGTGGGAAAGGGTGCTGCCAGGGTATCCTGCGTCCTGCAGGCAGGATGTAAAATTGGCACAACCATCCTAGCTTAGTAACTGCCAAGCCAAACAGCTTAGCTTTAGTTTTTTCCAAGGTGGGTTTTCTGGAAAAACCTTTCCATTTAAAAAAAAAAAAAAATAATGACAATCACTGTTTTTTTCCTCCAATTCAGTACATTTGAATTAGAAAATGGCTTTGCCACTCTCCAGCCACCTCTGCCCATCCCATTATCACACACTGTACTCCTGACCGGTGACTCCCTTTCTCTCATGGTGTCCCAAACATCCTCCTTACTTTCCTCTCTTACAAACTGTGACATGCCACTGAGGCATTGACACCTCTCCAGCTCCCACCACACCTCCGGCTTTCATCATCCTCCAGCCCAGTTTATTGCCTTCCCAAAAACGCGCACAACACATTATGACCAGCTTCCTCCCCCCATAAGGCTCCTCAGCCTGTCCAACACGACACGGCCAGCCCAGCACTGCTGGTGCTAACCAGGGGGGTCAGACCAGTCTTCCCATCCTCACCTGCTCCAACTTTGTGCTGGTGGTGTCCAAACACTCCGCCTGCTGCCTTCTGCCCAGACTCAGACCACTCAGGGAGGAGGAAGCCTCTTTTTTACTACCTTTTACACCTACTGTGGTGAAGTCCTGATTTCTGGCTGGAGCCAGTAGGTGCTGCTATGTTCAAACAATAAATAATAACCATTCCTAACCACAGCCATTTAAAAATAATCGTGTTTTGGCTCCCGAAACACCTAGTTGCTTTTATATTTGAATGCTCTCAATGTAACCCACGTAGGTTTTGCAGCAGTATTTGTTGTTCTGGCTGGTTAAAAACATTTCTCCTGAGCAGGGGGATGCCAATCAATGCAGCTACACCACTAAACAAATACCACTCCCTGCTCCAATCCATAATCTGAAGAGTTATTTCGGTATCCACTTACAGAGAAAGTCATTTTAAAGAAATATCACGAATAGCAAACACAGGAGCCTTTTCCAATATTACAATTTTTACACTTGGATGAGTTTGGGTGATTGTTCTTGGGCCATGACACCGGAGCAAAACAGTCAGCAAGTGAATTTATGTAGCATTTTCCCTTTATTACATTTATATCTGGAAAGTGTGTTCATCCACACAAACACATCCTCACTGCAGACTCTGCTTTCTGGCTCCCTTTCACAGCTTATCCATGCTGCTAACCAAGGAGGAGGTAGCGAGGAAGCTTCTTAGAAACAAAAAACAGGTAAAGCACACCATTGGTTCAAACAGGCAAGTGAGGAACAGCTCCGTCCCATGGCCTCTGGGCCTGTGAGGCTATCAGGGGCTGCTAGTTTTAACTCCAGATCTGCTACTGGTCTACCTTGAGACTCCAAGCAGGGGTCCATATGTCTGTCACCATCTCTGTTTTCTTGCTTTTGTCTATTTAGGTGGGAGAAGAGGCACCTTCAGCCCCACTGCTTCGTATAGTCCATCATCACCAGGAGACTTTTCCACTCTTTCTAGGTCAGCCTCTACCATACATTGATGGCCAGATAGCCAAAAGCGCTTCAATAGCTGTTTAGCCACCATGAAAGGGAAAGTTTCCCCATCTCAGATGTGCACTATAGTGCTCTGAGAGAAGAGCTGCATCCCCATGAGTTTGCACAGCACAGGTCTCCAGACCCCTGCATGCCAGGGACTGGCCCCTGCTGGCACCTGCCCCAGTGAGCCTGGGTAGGACAGGCACTTTTCTGAAAGCACCTCGGAAAACACTCAACTACATAGTTGTGCTTTTTGCCTTGGAAAGAACGAAAAGCAGAGGTCTCAGATTTCACCACGAGCCTTGTGTTACTAAATTCTTTAGCCACACTACTCCACTTGCTATGTGAGGAGTAGGTGGCTGATTTTCTTTTTCTCTCAGACCAAAAGTGGTTAAGAGATGACATCATCTTTCCCTTTGAAACAGTGTCATTTCATCAAGCTGCTAGTCCAAGATGGAGCTGAGAGAGAGGTGCAGAAATTGTGTTGTCAGTGAGACATGGCAGGACTCAGGTCTTCCACTAGCTCCCATGCCATTAGAAAACTGAGTCACCCTCCTGTTAAAATGGATCATTTATATTATTTAGTAAAATTTTAACAAGAAAAGGTGCTGGGGGGTGATCCTGAAAGTCCTCTCTTCCAATGACTCCCTGAAGAAACCTTGCCCCCTCTGCTGACTATCCCAGGGAGCTTTGGGCAACCACAACTATAATTCAGATGCTTGTATTTTGGTGCTGGGGTGGATTGCCCATGGAAAACAGGAAAACACTGGCTGCCAGCTAGGGAAGCTGGTTAGGATGGGTATGTCCCAAATCCTGCTCCCAGCTCAAAATCTCAGAGAAGTGTCCTGGACACCAGGTTTTGACTTATCTTAAGTGTGAGTGTGCATTGACCACATACTTTGAAAACCTTCATGTCTTTCACATGCCAGAAGGGTTTCCTGATCCAGCCCAGTTTCTAACCTATGTCATTGCAGGAAGAAATCCTTGAATACATTTGCCAAGTATCATCTCAAAACTCAGAGAACAGAAGACAAATGACCCTGTTAATTTACTTTTTCATAACTTCCAAGGCAATCACAGGATTTTCTGGAACCCATCTCAGTTTTGGGGCACTGGCATTACCAAGAAACTGCTCTGTGGCAACCACATGCGTAGCAGGGGAGATGGTGCCTCCAGACTTCCCCTCAGTATGTAGCAGATGCAACTCCATTCCTTATGGAGTCAGTACCTGCATCATCCCAGGGCCTCTATCTGTTTTTGGTAGCTCACCAACCAATGCATCCCACACCTAAGTCACTAATAAGTGCACAATGTTCATAAGCATTAATGACATGAGTTGGACTAGACTACATAAAGAAGAAAAAAAAGGGGAAGAAAAAAAAAAAAAAAGACAGGTCTAATATAGGTGGAAGTGCTGCACTCTCCTCCTTTCCAGGAGGGACCATCTGAAGGGGTGACGGGGAGCAGGGAGCCCTGGTTTCTTTCTGCAACCACCACGGTGGGCACGGGTTGTTCACATCTGTCTGAGGAGCCCCACTGGGACCAGGCACTGATTCCACGGAAAACTATGCTGTCATTTTAATTAAACTGCTTCATGCCAACAGCAACAAGTTATACTAATGAGAGCAGATGTATCCAGTAAACAGTGGCATGTTTTTAGTTTAATCTACTTAAACCTGGATATATACTAATTCCTAAGTAAATACCTTAGTGGCCGGCAAAATGAGAAACAGATGATAAAAGAAGAAGTTTGCTTGTGACCCTTGAGACATGGGTATAATGTTTGGCTTGGCATCATTAATCTTATGGTCAGAAGAGTACAGCTTCAGCATGTTTAATGTGAGAGAGAGCCGCTCACAACAAAGTTTCCTCTCTACAGTGCCCTCTGCAAACAGTAATTTCCACATTTTTCTCTCTTCCCTCTAATTAGCTTCCCTTTGGCCTGACACACTCTGAAAGCGTTGCCAGCTGAAGAGACCTATCCATCTCCTCTCTTGAATAAAAACATGAGCTAATTGAGTGGAAGGTATTTAAGCACAGTGAACTGTATAAGGTATCACATGCCTCAAGATAACTGATTCTTAAAGAACAGCACCTTAAATAAATCCTTTTGAAATGCTCTCACAGGCTGATGGGTAAATAATTAATTGCTCCCCAGTGTGCCAATAAAAATCAGTCCTCTGACATGAGGTTAAATGAATGGGAATTTTGTCACCAAATTCAGTGGGGCCAGCATTTCACTGTACGCAACATAGGGATAGAGTCAAGGCTCTGTCTCACTGACAAACTTTTGATGTCAGTATTTAACTGAAAAATACAAGTTATGTGAAAAACATAAGTGACTTTGATTTCCTCCTTCCTCTGTAGCCAATGGAAAGCAGCTTTTGATACTTACTGAACTGATCAAAACACTTCAAATAATGCACGCTATGAATTTAGTTCTTTCTACAGCTAGTGAATCATTGGCAAATTGATCCTGATTCCTGCAAATGTCATTCTTAAGCAGGCTATGACTAGTGGTTAGTATCACACAATATTTTCTCGTCATCTGGTTGTTTGTAAGCTGTAACCTTTAGGTATTCAGTATACAGATTTTGTAATTGGAGACTTTAATCACTAGGCTTATCCTCCCTGATTGGATGATGGGCTTTTTAAAACAAAGCCTTATCAAAAGACAAATGAAAACTTCCATCCTGCATATAACACTTGTGGGAAATTAAGGACATACAAATATCACAACAAATAACCAAACCTATTTGCACAGGCAAGAGTAACCAATTTACATCCTCAACTTTATCAAGCTGAAAGAAGTGCTTTCAATAAAAAACAAAAAATCATTGTGGTATTTGAATGCTTTTTTGTGATTCACCCTATACAGAAACATCCCCATGCAGTCATATTCCCTCCAGGGATTTCTACTCAGGGTCCAGCGGGACCCAAAATCTCACTAGGGCTTTGCCACAGAGCACACACTGTCTTCCCTTATCTATGCAGAATGATTCACTTAATGGTCCTTTACACCATATAAAAACTGAAAGGAACTTGACAATATCACAAGCAGTTAATGTCATACCAGGAAGAAAAAAAAATAAAGGAGTTGAATTCTGACTGTAGTTAATTTCATTAAGCCATTTCCTATCTCCTGGGCAGACACACGAGGTGACTAAGAACCAAGCAAGCCCGGTTGTCTATTTATTGGTAGATTTGCATAATAGCTGCAATACAATGCATTGAGACTGGCCATTTATTGGCTCACCAAAATTTTGTGACAAGCCAGGGCTTATTCTGTGACTGATCCATTCCCTTGCAGATAGCCCTGTTGTAACTTGCCATGGAGTGACGCTTCTTCTTAGTAATGCTAAAAGGTGAATTTGTGTGAAGCTGCTTACTTAAACAAAACATTTTTTTTCCTTCAACATGACAAAGGACTCCTTGAGATTCTCTTCCAGATTTAAAATGGAAAGTTGAGGACCTTAAATCATTCCTTGTGAGTGTTATCTTCTCTGTGCCCACCAGGTTTGGACTCAGGAAAGAATTAAATGTAACAAACACAAATCCTCGGAGAAAAAGGAGGATAAATATTTAAAACAGTCTTTGAAAGTTATGCACACAGAAGTGATTAACAAGTAACAGGAATTGTTGCTTGTTCTCTTTGCAGACCACTAAAAATTCTCCATTCACCAAGCTGGCACATTAACAAGTAATATGATTTGTACCACTTTCTGAGCTTGTTCTACAGAACTGAAAAAAAGAACAACAGGGAGGCAGGGAAAACAACTGCAAGTAAAAACAATAATCTTCCCCACAGTACTTTCCATAAAAAGACTTCCTCCCCTCTAATATTATGGTAAACTACTTTGTTAACCCTCATACAGCCATTGAGTGGGTTTTTCCCCCTCTTCAAAATGGATCTTTTTTCTTTTTTTTTAATATATGTTATTAGGAATAGAAGGGCCACAAAAGCCACTTTCAGATCCACTCTTGTTCCTGCTCACCCCTGCTTGCTGGCCAGCTGTGCCATTCTGTAGCCCAACCCCATTCCAGCTGCACCATGAAAGTCGCTGTCTTTAAGCAGACTCCCCCTGACATAACACAACAAAATTACCGCTGCATCAACACAGGTGCATTTACTTTGTCTGCCCTATAAATCTGGCCTGTAGAATGACTTATATAAATAAAGTGAATGATTTTGTACTTGTAAGGACTTGATAGGGGTCAGCGATGTGCTGAACACTAGCAGAATTTCCCGGCATGGAACAGGTAAAGCAGGAGGGCTTAATTCAAAGTGCTAGATTATCCAGGCATGATGGCTTAATACGAGTGGGAGGAAGGCATAATACAAGGAATCATTACTCAGACACGTGCATTTACGAAATCATTACTGAGCTGAAGTAGTTCATTCGTCTGCCTTTTTAACTACAGACCTTTGGTTTGAGGAAGAGAGACAGTGCATCCACTAGTAGGAGCTCCGGGCTGAATCCTGATCACCTGTAATTGAGGACTTTCCATTAACCAGTCTATGCTCTTAGCTCGCTCCTTCTGGAAAGGTGCCGGGCTCGTTTCTGTCTGTCTCCAGGTGGAGGAGTGATGCCAGAGGCAGCTTGTCTTCTTTACGTTAATTCGGAGAGGCGCCGGGCTCTCAAGGAGTGCTAGCTCCTGATTGAATGAGAGACTCTGTGAACCCTCTAATTTTCACAGGTTTGTGCTGCGCTAACTTTTATTTGAACAGGTTTTGCTGGGATTATTTGAGGCCTTGTCAATGCTTCTTTTGTGACCAAAAGATAAGGCCTTCTCTCTTTCCATGATTGGAAGAGCAGAGAGGCAAATATTAAAAGGCTTTGTTTTCTTTCCAGTTCAATAAACCCGTGAGTCTCATTTTCAGCTGCCTTCCTTCAGCTGTCTCACCGTAAAAGGCAAGTTTTTGCAGGCAGCCATTTGCATCTGGTGTTGGGAGGGAGAGAGGAGAGGACCACGTTGTCTGTGTGGACACCATCTTGGCCCTGAGCTTCACGCCTCGGCTCTTCAGGGACATCTCTCCTCCAAAGCGCTGCACAGCTTGGCGCAGCACCAAGTAGCTGCGAGGAGAAAACAATCCTCCGACTGATTCCCACACGCTCCACCCTCCCTCACCTTCAACACGAGCTGTCATCGTGAGGACATGAAGAGGAAAAGCCAAGCCCAGCCTGAACGAAAACAATCCTTGGCAATATAAACCATTTTGGAACAACTTTGTACAACACTGCCAACAGAAACATGAACCTTCTCTTAATAGCCTTCTCCTGTTTTTATCCACCATTAGGGCCTCCATTACAGCCTCAGGTTTGAACAGTCTCTCTTGGAGAATCTAGGGGCAGGGTGTTCTTCTCAGATGACCTTATTTCCAGCTAATCTCTTGCCTGTCAACTGTTTCAGCTGAGGTAAGTTTAGAAATGTATTTGCTGCTGGCAGAGATGAAGGACACCAGGAAAGGCTCTGCCCAAGCCAGCAGAATGTCTGTGTTTGAGCAAGATCAGTGTCAAGCACTCAGTAATTCTGAATGTCATAGGAAGCACCCGCTCATCACCGGTGTTAACGTCTTCTGCTTACACCTGACCTCTGACAGGTTTTCTTTTATCCCTACCTTTTCAGTAATACCATTTACCAAAAACTGTTAGACCCAAGATGACATGCCACTGATTGCAAATCAGCCGTCACACCGAGAGCTTAGAGCCTGGTCACAGGAGCTTAGAACAGCCGTAATGTTCATTTGAATGCTGTAATGGATTTGCCTCAAACTTGCTTGTTTTGTTTTCAGGTTTTACCAATATTTGCAAAAAAGCAAATCTATTTCAAACAAATTTCAAACAACTATTTCAGGACACCTTTGCAAAGTTTCAAAATTCATATTCATAACTGGAATTACTCTGAACAGAAATTCAAACTTCAGGAGTTACACTCATCTAGCCAGGGAACAGATCCTACCAGGGAACTGACACACCTCATAAAAATAGCTCAAGTTGCAAACTTTGAATATCAAATGCTCCCAGCAAATTGCTCTCCAAGAAGCTGCCAGTGAAGAATGATTTCCAGAAGTGATTCAGCAAACAGCTCAAGAAAATTACAATCTCTTCATGGACAATTCACAAATGGAAGATGCGGTTTGTTGAATGATATTCATTACAAACAATTCTTCCACCTATATTTATCCCTATGAAAACAGTCAGGGCTCTCAGGTGAACCCTCTAACATTTACAACACCTGTAATGCACAGTGTCTGGAGGCTAGGCAATTTTATGCAGAACTTCTGCACAAAGTAATAAGAAATTATGCTAAATGTCTAAAGCAAGAAATGGTAAAAGATTTTCCTTTCCCCCCCTGTTTTTCTTTTTCACATCATGTAGCAATTAATCCACAAAGGGCAGTAACAGGAACTTAGATAATACAACGTCAACCCGAAGGACTGCATTTTTCAAGCAGTGCCCTTTTGGAGGGCAGGGAGGTTTTGCCTCTGTATGACAATACTGACATAAACTGGACCATGGGGTCATTTCTGTGTGTCTTTGCCCGTGTGATATGCATCTTTAACAGTTTCTACCAGAGGAGCACTCTAAGTTTATGCACCAACCAAGTCTTGAACACCAAAGTAGGCAGAAATTGCTTTTCTCAGAAAGCACCCTCAATTCCCAGGGGCTGGATTCACTTCCAGAATAACAAGTTGGGCCATTAGATTGAGGGGTTTCTTCAGAGCCTCCTCTTCATGTGTCCTGCACTGGCCTCACAAAATGCTGATGGGACACCAGAGAAAGAAGCAGGGAAATACAAAAGCTGCCGTTTCCTTAGATGACACAGCATCATTCCCTGATGCATGCTTCTGTCAGGTCAAAGGAGCCCCATTTACAAAAGAAAATAAAAGATTAGTTGAAAGGATTGTTGTTATTATTATTTACTGACTGTCCTACGATAACTCGGTTTGTTTATTGTTTCCCTCTTGTGGGAATGTTAACACTGAAGGATGCTATTCTGGAAGTATATTTACATCAAAAGGAGGCAAACATTATCTGCCATTCTCCTGCCTTGTCTGGTTATTCCCTCACTGCTAAATCCCCTTGGGAAGCAAACAGGTTTCAGGTATTACTGCAGCAAGGCCAGCCGAGGTTTCAGAGCTCAGCTGTGTTTGCTCACTGAGTCACGGCTTGGTCTGGCTTGGGTGCGATGGGGCTGTGGAGACCTCTCCCTGCTCCTGCCCAGACCTGCCTCCTTGGAACATGCACTACGTGAGCTCCTGAGCTGTAAACAAGTGATGTTTGCCAGGTGCTGGTGACAGCAGTGCTGCTCAGTGTTTGCTACCATCCTTTTTTAATTTCCTGGAGCACGGAAGCCCATGTGTGCGTGTGTTCATAAATTCTCCCCTCCCAGTTCACAACCTCTGAGGTGGCCTGAGTGCCCCTGTATTCACCGGAGAGAGGTTGGCAACTTCACAGAGTGATTCATCACATCAGGAGGAAGACATCGAGACAATGAGGCTCTTACATGGAAGAGGGAACTAGAACAGTCGTTGATGCTACAAAGAGAACCTTGGCTGATAAAGCAAATGCTCATCCAGGTTTACCAAGGGTGGGGGTACTTCTATGCTGCCAAAACAGAGATACCACTCCAGTTGCCCTAGCAGCTCAGATCATAGAATCATAGAATCATCATTTAGGTTGGAAAAGACCTTTAAGATCATCGAGTCCAACCGTAAACCTAGCACTGCCAACATGTCCCTGACAGAGTCTCTTTAGCACAAAGCCTGCAGATAGCAGAAAGCCAACTATTTTTTTTTTCTTTTTTATGTGTTTTATTTTTTTCTGTGATTTTTTTTTTTTACATTTTTAAATTAAGATACAGATGGTGTACCTAAAATATTTTGAGGTATTTTATACAACTTTGTAAATAATCTTAGCCTCACCTTGCAGGCTGACACAAAGCACAGACAAATAAGAAGGTTTTCCTCTCTTTTCTTTCTGCGTACTTGACACAGGAGTGAGGCTAAAATAGGAGGAAGACACAATATCACCCAAAAATGTGTTTTGAAAGAGGTGGCAGAGGGCAGATGTATGAGGTTGGTTGGGTGCCTGTTCCAATACATTGTGATGAGCTAGTTAGAGGCAGTGAGGAGTTGAAATCCACCAACAGCTGTCACTGCAGAAAATCACTGAAACCATCATGAGATTGCACATCTAGAGGGCAACTCTGGGGCTGAGCAGAGCTTGGCACTCCCCCAGAATCACAGTGATGCTGTTTGGAAGGGACTGTGGAGATCTCCAGCGCAACCTCACATTTGAACCAAGACTGTTAACATAAGATGACATCAGCCAGGAGACTGGCAGGAGAAGTGTAGTCAGGAAAAAAGAAGGGATAGGGGGAGGGAAGCCCTGGGAAGTAAAGAGTCTGAAATAGAGAGCATTTGGGATCAAGGAAAGGACATGTATTGCATCGACTTGAAAGCTCTCCTCCATAGAAGGGCCTCATGTCTGCTCCTGGACTCCACAAGCACTGAGGTATCACACCGCACTATGCCGCAGATGGTCTCCTGTTTCCATGAGTTTCATCTACCATGGTGTATCAACCTGCTCTCACTTGTGTTAAATTCCAGGTGTACTTTCCTTGCACTCTATATCAGAGTAGCTCCTAAAACAAGAAGCTGGTCTTGAACCCATGTTATCTGAGGCAACAGCACATCAAGTGAGGACACTCAGACCGATTTGGAAGCAAGTGAACTCATGCTTCCTCATTTCTCTCTCTACAGTCATGAGCCTCCCTCTCCCATGAGCATTTGAAACTTGGCAGCTCGGTTTTGCTTTGCTTGTTATTGGGAGTGATTGCCCTGGCAGCGATCCTGAACCAGCACACCACATGCAGTGGGACATTCTCTGCATCTCGTTCAGAGCCTTAGGGAGCCAGGTTTCACAGAATCACAGAATCACAGAATCTTTTGGTTGGAAAAGACCTTTAAGATCATCAAGTCCAACCGTAACCGTTTCCACAAAAGAAATTGGTTTGGAAATTCTTTACCCTCCAGTAGAGCAAATGCATGAATTTTTCTGTTCCTGACCTGACTTTCCATCAGTTCCAGGGAGTATTTCAATTCTTTATTTCTCTTGATTAGTGGAGGAGAGACCACTTTGCTTTGCTGTTTCTTTTCCAAGTTCACTGGACAGCTGGTTCTGAATGTCCTGGGTGTTTCCCTGTCCCCTCCCCAGTAACCCGTTCAAGAAGCTTCCCAGTTATGATTTTAATCCATTTTAAATAGCTAGTTACTCCCAGCTGGTTTCTCTACCACTCCCTTCTGAGGTCAGCCCACCAGAAGTGAGAGGGGGTGGAAATCACTTCATTCAGCTCTCAGATGCTATTCCAAGAAAGAAGGAAGCTCACCAATCACAGACAGCGTTGCTTTGTGCTCACCCACTGAATCCACTTGATCATAGCCTTTCCCTGACTCACCTAATAACTTCACCTTTCCTTTCCTCAAGAGATGTCCCTAAATCACTAGGAAGATGGCAAGGATGCAGCTGAGATAAACCTCGTGCCCTGTGGCTGTCCCCATGTGTCTGTCGGTGAGATGTCTCTAATGCCATGTTCACAACAGTTCTGTAAGCAGGTTCAGTTGAGGCATCCTCCCCATCCTCAGGGACAGATTTCCCCACCCTTCCCCACCCTTCATGTCTCCCACGACATCACGGCAGCTATGGGCCATTCTCAGCTATGCTTTAATGGACAAAGCAAGCTCTGGTTTATCTCAAGCTGTGCTCCAGAGCTCACCTGCAATGTTCACCTGTGTGAGAGTTCAGTTCAATCAGTTTGGATGCTGGGTGAGCATTGGCTCAGACCCACATACAAACTGATGTGGACTCAATACCCAGCAAGACTTCTGAGCCCAGCATGCAAAGTCCACCCAGGATGATGGGAGGAGAGAAGCCACTGTCTGAGGCTGCACTGCCTCTCCCCCAGGTTGGGAGTAATTTCACCCTAGTTGCACAATGTCTTCAAAAGACAAAGTGAGGAATGTTTCCGGGAGTTTTGCTTCTTTTGCAACTGGCCCCTGGCATTCAAGTTCCCTCCGTGCAGCAAAGCTGTAGTCACTCTCCTCAGACCTATCTCCCATGTAAATGCAAGTTGAGTAATAACTGTGTAGCAGGGAGGGTTTTCTCAGTCATTTGCCTGTTCCTGAGAAGCATGACTACACTCAGTCAGCATGTATCGCAAGCACGTCATTCACCAGAAATTCCAGAAATAAGGAGTAAATTACTTTTTGAGTCATATCACCACTGATTGCCGAAAACATCTACCTCAGTGCATTTAATTCCAAAATAAGTTCTTGATTTGCTTGGTCAGTCTATGCTGACAATGCGACCTTGTGTATCAGTGATGGGAGGTGTGGTGTCAGGCTCACCAGGTTCTTCTCCTTCTTTCTTCTTCCCTTAATGTATAACTTGCTTCTAGCAATCAATCTGAAAATACCAGCTAGTGTGAGGGAGCACACTGTCAATCCAACAAAGAAATAAAAGCTCTTGTATCAGATCTATGTTTTTCACAAAATTTATGGTTATAAGAAACTGCTTTTTACAATCTGATCCTAAAGATCAGATTTTTCAGGTCATGGACAAATAGGAATGAAAAGACTACTGCATGCTTAAAGAAGGAGTTATTTATCTCTATCGGTTTCCACCTTATGGTGAAATCCATACCTACAGATTAAAATATTAAGTGATAGTTGGTGTTTTATCAATAAAACCTGATTTAACACTTACCTATTACTCTTCCATTACTGAGCACACACAATGAGGTATAAAATGTTTGACCTTTTATTCGTGCAATTACAGCTCTGCTGGGAACACGAAATCCCTGGGAAAGGACCTCTGGCAGTCATCTGGCCCGTCATCCTGCTCTGACCCAGGATCAGCTTGACCTGCACTGTTCCTGGAGATCATTCTTAAGGACCCGCAACAGCTTGCCTCCCCAAACAATCTCGATTTAATTGAGAACTTCCTCAACCAAAGCATTAACTACCTGTTTCTATACTAAAGAGCTACAGCAGCTGAGGCAGCCTCACACAGGTCCTCTGCCAGATGGGCATGTTCCCCTGTGGGTCATGTGGGTATCTCTTTAGCTGAAATCTCAGGAAATATCACTAAGTGTCTGACAGTAAAGAGTCTGACTTAAAAACTGTCTGTGAAGGAGAGAGCTGTTTAGATGAATACAGAGCTATCCATCTCCTGTTCAGCAGGGTATTTAGACGTGACCCTTGAAATTCAGCTCGCCTGTGTGCTTGATATTAGATGAATGCTAAAGTACTTTGCTGAATTGAGCCCAAACATCCATGTTTGTCTTCCTTAACTAGCCACATCAGTTAAAGAATTGGGACAGCACAGGAAACCTTAAATCATCTGGCAATCAGTAACATTAGAGTTAATCCCTGTGCTTGATTTCCTACATCTCTGTGAGGGTAAGTGCAAATACAACATTACCACAAGTGAGTCCTATGTCATCTCCGCACCAGTCTAAAAAGATAGGGCTTTAACATCAGGCATATGGCTACCTCTTCCATTTCAGAGTCAAACCATATATTAAACCTCACTTTTCTGCCATGGGTCATTATTTTACAAGGAGGTCCATCACCAAACACAATACAGTTTTAGGTAAAAAAAACCATGGTAGGCTTTGTCTACAACACCACGAAGGAGCCTCAGAAAACTTCCCGGAACAGGCCTACTTTACTTTGATTCTGACAAAGGTAAGGGATGCGAGATCATGGGAGATGCAGGCACTTTGCAATGGTAATGAAGTGTTACTAGATATCACACAATGATTTCAAGTCCTTGGCAAGCTGGTCATGTAGTCTGGGTTAGGGTAAACTTGATTGTTCTCATTCTATGAGTATCTGCAATACATCTTCACAGAAGAATAACATATGGGAAACGTACGCAGTTCCAACAGTGACACCCAGTTGAAGTTTACTTGTTGCAGGAGAAATTAACTTACTGCTATCTGGCTGAGCAGGAACCTGAAGGCAGTCAGGTCTTCTTAGGGCTGCCTTTATGTTTGCTAGCTCCAAACCTCTGGTGCTCAGAAACTAGGCATCTGCAAAGGCAAATGCAATTAATTCTACATCAGTTTCGGATGATTTGCTGGTTTATGCAGTGTTCCGGCCAGCTAAATTTGTCTCAATAATTAATGCATTTACACCAGCAAGCAGCCTTCCTTATGAACCATCATTGACAATTGTCACTAGCCTTTTCACATATCCTTTAGTAACCAAAGATAAATGTGTGTCTTCAGAGACCATGCCGTTGCGGTCCAGGCCACACTCTAATTAATGAATGGTGTTTTCAATGAATTACTTCCCTCTTTCAATATTGATTTAGGATGACTGCTGACCAGGGGATGCCTTTAAACATTTAACTTCTTGCAGAGAACAGTTTGGTTGTTTGGGGTTTTTTTAGAATGGTGTTCAGATACTGTATAGCACTATGATGTAGAAAAATCAAGGTCAAGGCACTAGTTATGCCTGAGACAAAGCAGAAATTTTTTTTCTCCTATGGAATATGTGCCACACACCATTGTTCGTATAAGTCCCAGAAGCTGCCAGCTAGTGCAGGGATGGTAAATTAGCCTGAACAGAACTGCTCCTGTAGAGCTGAATTAGCATGGACACCTCTATTGTACATCTACTGTGATGGATCAGACACCAAGGGTCCCTTCATCCCAACCAGTACCATAAGCACCAAAGCTATGCCCTTGCTTTTCACCATTCTCCTGCCTTCTGAGTCAAATAGCAGTCAAAATCAGTCCGTCGCTGCAAAACAGTCTGGCCTGATGCAGCACAAATCATGGTGGAAAACTCTGTTCGCCAAAATGCCTTCCAGGCTGCTGTAGCTTGAGCAACGGTTTGGCTTTGATTTCCTCCTACCCCTCAATCAGGAGCAAAGCAATTACACTCAAAATAGCTCAAAAAGAGAACTACCGAAAGTGAGGATCTGCTTTTCACCAAGATGTAGTTACTAGCTGAAAATTCCTTAGATAAGACTGGAGTGGTTGCCAGTAGTGACTGCTCTAATTAAAAGCAAAACAATTTTCATTACCGCCGCTTTGCTTCACACAACAGCAATGTCCTGAAGCTGTCACCTTTTTAGCCTATGTCCGTTACTGTAAAGGAGGCCTCTACTCTGCAAATGTTGTCTGCTCAGGCAATGCAAACAAATATCCTCCTATAATTTTAGAGGACAGCTGTAATTCCACGTGAGCATGCGGCAAACACTCATGTTTGGTGTGCACCGGGTTTCCTCTCTTTCCATGTAATATTCTGACACTTGAGGTGAAATAAGGTTTCAGTTACCAACTCCGAAACTGCAGCCTGGCTCAAAGTCAAGCCATACTCTTTTTGGCCTGTGCATCATGACCCCCTCTCCTGACCCAGGTGGGATAGACAGTCTGTAGTGAAATGCTGTTTGTGCCTTGTCCGTACATTTTGGGGTAAAACTTCTGGAACCAAGGCTTAAGAATTGCATGAAAGCTGGCACAGATTTTCACTCTGTTCTTCCACTGCTTTGTCACTTCTGCAGCCCTAAAGGGTTAAAGGAAAGAAAGGTTTTATCTCTGAAGAAGCTGGAAATGGCTGATCCCCCACAGAGAACAAATCTTGGGAAAAAAAGACCAGACTATCACTATTCTCAGCACAGAGGATTCAAAGCAGAAAGCTGGAGAGGACGCTCAGTGTGCGGGTGCCAGGGAATGCAGTATCTCACTTCCAGAGCAAAATCAGCTTATGTTCGAAGCATGACATGACCACATCCCTCACTGAGGGCTAGCTCCTTCGCCTGCCGTGGAGAAATTACCATGACTGTAACGCTGACATGATGGCTTGTGCAGCAAAATGCTGCTCTTAAGCAGCGGGCGTAGCTAGTCAGCATCTGTTGGCTGAAGAACAAGCAGAAGCCCTTAGCCCCACGCCACAGAGCTTGTGCTGAGAGGTACCAACCACCTTTGCTAGACTCTGGTTCACAGTGTTCATTTAGGGTGCTCATGGTTTACTTTAAAGTTATTTAATCTGCACAGCTGCCACGAGGACCGGTTCTGCCTCCCCCTCCACCTCCAGCTGCGCATTCCTGCCTCCTCCCCTGCACTCTGCAGATGGTGAGCTGGCTCACAGACCTGAGCCATCCGAAAAGCAACCGCACTATTGTGTTGGTACGGTTAGTTAGGTGGCGTGAGCACATGGCTGAAGGGGGGATGAGTGTGAAGGGATGGAGTGGGATTAGCCTTTCAGCAGCTGTGCAGTCTTAGATCAACTCCAACCAGCCAGGAGGGTTCTCACCCATGCTAGATCTCGAAGCCCATTGCAGACTCTGCAGGGAGCATGCGCAGGACCTCAGGAGCTTACATCACCTAATTTCACAAGATAAAGAGCTGTGCTCTGCAAATGCCAACTGCTCCAGCATTCGGGCTGGAGAGATTCCTGCTCAAAGGTGCCGATTCAGCCTTGTTCATCAAATGCACTTTGAGTCACAAGGTACTAGAAACAATAAAACAAAAAGGCTTGGGGCTTGTATCCCAGCAGCCAAAAAATGCAAGAGGTAAGATTTCAACTGTAAAGTTAGATTAGCCGTTCTGTCAATAGAAAATATTTTCCACGCTTGCTGTTTCCACTAATCTTTGTAGCAGCACCATACTGATTGCTCCATCAACTACAGTCCAGAAGAGCAGCCAGGTCAGTACAGCAACACAGGTGATGTTTTCCATCACTCCTTCCCTTTCTTACTCTGAGTAAATTCAAGCACACAGTCTCATGTTGCAGTCACAAGGGCTTGTGCTTCTCACTTTGTCATGGGAAGTCTATTCCTGTAGTCAGGTTGGAGAAAGCCTGATGTTGCTGCTCTCGGAGAGACATCACAAGCTCACATGCTCTGATCAGGTTCAGCTAGGTGTTTGCAATGGCACGTTCACTAACCAGATCCTGCAGTTTCCTTTGGAGATCTGAGATGAACAGAGGTGACCATTTGAGTCCTCATCAAATCAAAGGGTCAAATGTATCCCTGTGAAACAGCTCACCTCCCTTAAGGATGCAGACTATGGTGCCTTATCAGGATCTTTCAAATCTGCTTGGTGATGACACCCTCCTTTACAGGGAGTAAAGTTATCAGCTGTGATATAAAACCTCAAAGCAAGACATTTTGCATCTTTGCTCCCATTTGTTATTTAAGACACCAGACTGCTCATGCTTCATCAACCATACATAACAAATTGTTTTAAAGGATGTTTTAATATCTGTTCCACAAATCTGCATTGACGTCCTCTCTGACACTTTATTAAAGCCAATAAACACATGCCTATAATGGAGAACCGCTGTAACAGCACTTGGCTTTTTGACTGGGGTATCAATTCTCCCGTTGTGCGTGGGAAAAGGGGGTATTTATTTAATTCTTCTTCCTTCTCCTGGGCTCCGCAGTTCGTGCTGTTCCCAGTCATGCTCCACAGAGTCCAGAGGATGTCAGCTTCACCGCTAATACTCCGGGAGCTGAACCTCATCGGGATCAGCCAAGGATTTCATCAGCACAAGGTCAGCGCAGACACGTCCCTTCCTGTGGGAAATTCTGCTGTGAAGCGGCTCCCCGGCCTGGTGCTCTGCAGCACGGAGAGCACTTTCTGGAAACCGTGGATGCCTTTTCAAGTCTGAGTAAGGCTATCAGAGATCAAATCACAGCCATTTGAGCATAAAGAAGAGAGCGTTACACAGCACTGAACCATCCGAAGTGCAAAGTTGTGCCTACGCACACGCTCACTGGGCTGAGATCTGCAGTATGCCTCAGCAGTGGCTGTGTGCGAGAGGATCCCAGCACAGGCAGGCAAAATGATTGAAGGAGAAGAACTACTCCTGGCAGCCCTCTTCAGGAGGTACATATGCACAGGAATTGGTATGCATGCACAAATGTGTCTGTACGCAGAGGCGCACTGAACAGGCAGACAAGCACATAAAGATATAGCATCAACCCAGAGAGCATCCTGTGCAATTACTGACCCGTTTTTCCATGCTATGCTGTGGTTTCTTTGGAAGTTATTAGTGTTCAGCCCTGCAAGAAGACAGTCCTTTCAGCAGCGAGGCCTGAGCAGTGTGTTCTGCAGCATGTTGTTTGCATCCTGGGGTTCCTGCCTGCCACAAAATCCTGCCTGTCATAAGGCAGTAAAAGCAAGTCAGGATCTCAAAAGGCACAAAGTTTTTGGGGGTCTCCAAGGTGTTATGTTAAACAAACAAGCAAACAAAAAAACCCCTGTCTGTGAAAAATAACACTTTCTGACTCAACAGAGCTGTTTCCTAAGCTTAATTTTTGTTTTATGTATACTGAGTTCCCTCAGCAGTAACACTATGTGGGGCACACGATGGGATCCTGCTTCTGAGTTTAATAGCAGCACATAAGGTTGTAGATGTCCCATCCCTGGAAACATTCAAGGTCAGCCTGGACAGGGCTCTGAGCAACCTGATCTAGTTGAAGATGTCCCTGTTCATTGCAGGGGGGTTGGACTAGATGACCTTTAAAGGTCCCTTTCAACCCAAACCATTCTGTGATTCTATGATTCTATAAGCCCAGAATCAGGACCTATGCGCATACCCTCTACACAGCATCTGTTTGGTTTACGGTCTCTAGTAAATGTTTCCTCCTCCCAGCTCTGCAGTGAGAGAGCAAGAGCCATTCTGCTCAGCTCTGCCTCTTCAATAGCATTGTCATGACTGCAGATTTCTTCATCAGTGGCACGATAAAGAAAGAGCACAGCTCACTCTCCCGAGCCCAGATTGATTTTGTGAGGCTGGTATTTCAGGATTAAAAAAAAAAAAGATCAACCCAAGCGCTTCATTTGGTGGCCAGTAAGATTTGTTTCAGACATTATTCAACAGCAAACAGGACATACAAGAACATCACGTTCATAGAGTGGTGAGTGGCTTAAGAGGACAGAACCAGGCCTTTAAATAAATGGTCATGTTATTTAAAAGGATGCAAAGTATTTGAACCACAATATATTCCTTACTAAGAAATATTATAGGAGCTGTGATGGGTTGACTTTGGCTGGACACCAGGTGCCCACCAAGGCGCTCTATCACTCCCCCTCCTCAGCTGGACGGGGGAAATAAAACATAACAAAAGGCTTGTGGGTCGAGATAAGGACAGAGAGAGAGATCACTCACCGATTACCATCACGGGCAAAACAGACTTGACTCAGGGAAATTAATTTATTTATTACCAATCAAATCAGAATAGGAAAATGAGAAATAAAACCAAATCTTAAAACACTTTCCTCCCACCCATCCCTTCTTCCTGGGCTTAACTTTACTCCCAATTTCTCTACCTCCTCCCCAAAAGCAGCACAGGGGCACAGAGAATGGAGATTGAGGTCAGTTCATCACACTTTGTCTCTACCGCTCTTTCCTCCTCACACTCTTCCCCTGCTCCAGCATGGGGTCCCTCCCATGGGAGATAGTCCTCCAGAAACTTCTCCAACATGGGACCTTCCCACAGGCTGCAGTTCTTCATGAACTGCTCCAACATAGGTTCTTTCCACATGTCCTTTCCACGGGGTGCAGTCCTTCAGGAGCAGACTACTCCAGCATGGGTCCCCCATGGGGTCACAAGTCCTGCCACCAAACCTGCTGTAGCATGGGCTCCTCTCTCCACAGGGCCACAGGTCCTGCCAGGAGCCTGCTCCAGCACGGACTTCCCACAGGGTCACAGCCTCCTTTGGGCATCCACCTGCTCTGGCGTGGGGTGCTCCACGGGCTGCAGGTAGATATCTGCTCCACCGTTAACCTCCATGGGCTGCAGGGGGACAGCCTGCCTCACCATGGTCTTCATCATGGGCTGCAGGAGAATCTCTGCTCCGGCACCTCAAGCACCTCCTCCCCTTCCTCCTTCACTGACCTTGGTGTCTACAGAGTTGCTCCTCTCACATATTCTCACTCTTCTCTTCAGCTGCTGTTGCGCAGCAGTTTTTTTCCCCCTTCTTAAATATGTTATCCCAGAGGTGCTACCACCATCGCTGATGGGCTCATCCTTGGCCAGCAGTGGGTCCGTCTTGGAGCTGGCTGGCATTGGCTCTATTGGACATGGAGGAAGCTTCTAGCAGCTTCTCACAGAAGCCACCCCTGTAGCTGCCCCACTACCAAAACCTTGCCACGCAAACCCGATACAGGAGCAAAACTAGAAGATAATTGAAGGAGGAATTAGGAAAATGAAGCAGCATGAAAGACACTGAAAGCAAAGCTGCAGATGGTTGTATTAGGGGATCCTCTTCTGAGCCTAAAAGGCTATATCCCAGAAGAACACGCTCAACGAAACAAACCCTAACAAAGATGAATAGGGCAAGGAATTCACAAAGAAGGGATTTCTGGGAGATGGAGTTATCCTGGCTTCTATCTATCCCCTTCAAATAGGAGTTAATATACAGGCAATTGCTTAGCTTAAACAGTCTGAGTCTGTTGAACTTGTTGCCACTGAATGGTTTTGAAGGTCATGTCTTCAGCTCTGACGTGTCTGAAAGAGATGTTTTCATTTATGTACTTGCTAAAATCACTTAGCCATACGGGTTTGTTCTAAGCTGCTGTTTCTAGCAATTTGCCAGGTTTTTTTATATATGATATTTAAAAAACACTACCAAAATGTTTAAAAATGGGTTGAAACAAATCTTTTTATTAATGCATGGAGAAAAGAAACAACATTTCTACATTTCCTATGCTATGCTCACGCACTGCACTAAAATTAACAAGTAGTTTAAAATGTCAACCTGTATATCCAAGAGGATGATAAAATGGGGATAATATTTAGCTAATAATGACCCCATAATAGTTCCTAACTAATGAGATGGCAGAACCTTTGTCACGTGCATTAACAATAATAGCTGCATTACATATGTGCCACTGGTAATAGACTTGATTTTCTGGGCGTTTCTTTTTCAAAGCCCCTTAGAAGTAGATGCTAGATGCCCTGGTGTTCACAAGTCACACAGGAGAAACCCACACCTCTCAAACACATCACCACACTCTCTCTTTTGACTTTGTGGCATCCTGGACTTGTGACCGTCGCTGGATTTCCTGAGTTTCCCCAGGTCTGACAAGCCAGCTCCTCTCCAAGCAGCTCCTAGAGCTGTCAGAGCTGTCAGATCAGGCAAGGACTCTGTCAGGAAGCCCTGCCACTCAGGAATGAGTGACTTTCAGGCAGCACTCATGACATCATATCTGATGATAGACTATCTGACTTATCCTTACGTCTCTCTGCCCACACTTAACAACTAGTTTGCAGTAAAGACAGCCCACGCACGCACCAACATGCAGGTGAGGTGGCTGATGCTAGGCCAGGACAGAAGTGTGCAATCAGGAAAACTCCAGCATGACGAGAAAGTCATATCACTTGCAATCTGCCAAGCAAGCCAATGATTTTTACATTAATCACTTCGATGCATTTTGAGCTGCGCTTATATGTTTCTGATGTGGGGTCTGTTTGGATTCTCTTTTTCCAACCTTAAATCCATACATGTTTATTAATATGAGGCAGTATCCAAGATACACTGAGTTCCTCTTACTGCAGCTTGAAAATACTGCAGCCCAGATACTCATGCTGTCTGAAGTCCACTTAAGTTTCTGTGCTTAAAAATTTCCATTGCTGATTTGAAGCTTTTGGTTGTGCCCAGCCATTATGAAACACAAGGCATAGGGACAAACATTGAAGTATATGAAACTAGCTTCAGTTCTCACCTGGAAGATCACATCACAATAAAAGCACCCCTGAAAAGAGCTAAAGAGGTAGGACAAATACCTTCGGACCACACCAGACCAATGCAGAAATAAAAAAACTTAAGCTGTAATTTTCCCCTGTGAAAAGATTGACTCTTGGCTAGAGAACAAGCATAGGAATCACCAGCCCAAATGGTCTATGCAAAATGTATGATCAATCAAAAATGGAGCAAAGGAAGGGCAGATTACATGGGGTGATGGAAGGCTCACTACAGAAATTGCTGTTATTTCTGCTGTGATACTCTGGAAGGTAGCTATAAAAACCACTTACTTCTCTTAAAGCAGCTGCAATTTGTACCTAGCATGGTTGTCGTATCAGGGTGAGGTATCTGCAAACTATTGACTAGGGGACTCTGCAACTGTTACAGTGATTCAGAGGCATAGCACTTGCTATCCTTTATCACAGTCTCGTGCATCTGTATTTCTTCTTTAAAACAGAGTTATTAGAGCTTTTAAATCAAAGGTGCTCAACTCTGCACAAGTTTGGAGCCTGATTTCTGTTCACTCATGCTAGATAAGTCCCGTGATAGATAGGTAGACAGATAGCTAGATAGACAGACAGATGTCAAAAGACAATGAATGAATGTATAATTAAGCAAGCAACAAACCTAATAGAAAAGCCTGGATTCCTTACTCTGTATATACCTGTACATGCACATTAAAAGTGTGTATGCACTTATGTGCATGTGAGCACATGCACAGAAACACACACGTTCTAAAATCAGATGCAATTTAATATTGACTGCATCAAATCCTATCAAAGACTTCCTCCCAAAACTGTATTAAATACAGCAGGTTGGGCTGTAAAGATAGCAAAACACTATTTTCGGCTCTCTTCACAACTTCTTATGTTACTGAAATGTCTAACTTATGTGGAAAATCAGATGGGTTTGGAAATTTGCCTAAACCAGTTGCCAGCTCAGTATATCTCTAATACTTGGAATCCTCTAAATATAGGCCTTTTATTCTGGAAGAAGCAAGCGCTGAGGATGCTATTCTGCTACTCGGAGCAGTGGTTTCATTTTCCCTTCTGAGACCAACAGTTCAAACTGAGGGGGGAAACAAAGGAACTGCTGTTCTCCCTATTCAAATTAATTTATTTAATAAACAACTCAATAATTTCGTCTTTGTTAGAGGGAATTTTTTTAGGGTCTTTATTTTGGAAAGATAGTTTCTCCAGAGGAACTGCCAGGGGCCCAACTATTCCGGTATCCTGTCTCTGACAGTAGCTAATGCCACAGACAGTTATGGAATAACCTATTTATAAGGGAAGTTTCTTCGCCCTGAGGAGTTTGAGGTTGCCTGTGCCTGGAAGCATGCAAGTTTATAATGCTTATTTTTATCCGTTCATATATAACCACAGATGCTCTCACCAGCCCTATCCAGTTCTAATCCTTCCTGCTAGACTCTCTGACTCGGTGATGCCTAATGGCAGCCATTTGCCACAGGTTACTTGTGCGCTGCATTGCTGTGGGGCTGAGTGGATAACTTTGCTGTGTATTGCCTTTCAGTGTTACTGGAAGCTCCTGTCTGACGAGGAGGGGGGGCAGCAAGGCCTGATTTACGTTCCCTGCACCATTTGATAGAGGGTGGGGATGCTTTTTGGAGCTTTTTTTCTCTTTTTTTACTTTTAGCATGTTGCCTTTCATTTCTCCCTCCCACACTTCTAATTTTTCACAGTCTCTTCAAAGACAGCTTGCTGTGTCTTACCATTTCTCTTATCCCCTCTATAGCTCTTCTTTTTCTCCAGTATCTTTTTTAGAAATGTAGGATTGCAAGGACTATTCAAAATCCATCAAGCTCCATCTTAAATCTAGTCTGCAGCTTTCCCCCTCTTATTGCTGCAGATGCTTGCAGCTCTGACGAGTGGAAACCCCACCTGCTAATGTGGCGGCCGTTCACTGTAGGCCAGCTTACACCCTTCTGTCCTTGTAATCATCCAAGAGGTTTTCCACCCACCAGCTCTGTATGTGGCTGATGTAGAGGGCACTCGGCATCCCTCACACTGTCTACTCGAACTGCGAAAAGAGATGCTTTTCTCCTCTCTTCCTGAAAGATGCCCTCCTCTGTCCCCTTGTGCAGACAGAAATTTCAGTACCACTGATCTGTGAAATGGTGAAACACTCACAAGGTTGTAATCGTAAGGACTTTCTGCCCCTTCTTTATACATCCTTGAGTTTTATTTGCTCTCCTAACCAACCCTGCCCAGTGTGCCGGGAATACCACACAGCCTCACACAAGCCTCTTCCCGGGCAGCGACAGCTGACCATGCATCAAGCAGAGAGAACAAATCTTCTGTACCCAAACTTACCAGCTGTCTTCACACACAGATCCAACACAGAGAGGCAGATCGGAATTGATGTCTCAACTTGTATCAGTGGCATGAACACAACACAGATGGTACCTTCACCTCCTCGGGATTCAAGCAACACGATGCTGCTGGTGGTGCTGGCCTGAACCTGCTTGCAGAGCAGTTTGTTCCTGAGAGCGAGAGGGCACCATGGATCAGTGTTTTCTAGCACATGCAGTGAGACTTCACCTCTTTTCCTCTTGAAAGACTGGTTGTTTCAGAATGGCTTCAACTCACTGATACCGTGATTTCTAATGCTCCAGTGGCCCTCCTGCTGAGTCAGCCAGCAGAAGGGAGAGAGGGGTGGACAGCCCTCATGCTCCCTACGAGGGAGGTTAGTGATTTAGAGACCTTCATAAGGAAAAAGGCTGACTGGAGATACTGCCTCACAGTCTGAGGCAAGGATGGGAAAGCCAAAGTCCCCAGCAGGGACTCAGCAGAGCAGGGTTACCTACGCTGCTCCCTTGGTGTCTCCCAGGTCCTGTAAGTTGTGCAGCCCTCCATCACATGGGCTGACAGGGAGAGGAGGGATGGGTCTGCCACAGATGGAGCAGGACAGGGAGCATCAGCTGTGGCAGGAGGTGGCTGCATGAGGGCAGAGTGCCTGGCCAGAGCAAAACCCAGACTGAAGTCACACAGAGGAGAGGTGAGAGAAGGGAGAAGGGGAACTGCCTACATGGATGCATGGGGAGGGCAGGGGCAGAAATGGGCAGGAACAGCTCTGCCAGAGGGGACACAGAGGGGTCACTTGCTCCAGCTCACATCATGAGAACAGTGAAAGCAAGACAGCTACAGAGGGGGACTTTCATCTTGGTGCTGTGTTCTTTGCTCTTCATTAGCAGGAAGCTCCCATTTGTGAGATTAAAGCTTCACAAAGACTCCAGGGTCCCAGCCTCGCTAATGTCTCTTCCAGTTGCCGGGCAGCAGTAGCCAGAAAGCCTGAACACTTCAATGAAGAGCCTACCAGCTAGAGGAGAAGACTAAAGGCCAACCATTATCAAATACTGTGATTAGCAAATGTGTGCAGCTGAAAACCGCTACATGATGCCTGCAAGGTGGAGGCAGTCCTACAACTGCAGATGGACTGGGAAGCAGCAAGGAACAACGTCAAAATCAAAAGAGGGTTTGATGGATGGAGAGGCAAATTTTACACAGACAGGGGAAAGCACTGAGCTTTCTTATCTGTGCCTCTGGTGAAAGGGAAGATATCAAAGAACAGCAGGACAGAAATGAATGAAGCAAATAATTAAGGAAATTAAATATTTGTCTTCTTTGCACTCCAATACGCTGAGACAGTCAGTAACAGAGGGCCCTGCTAAAGGCCAGCCTGTTCAGGGAATGCAGTCAACTCCTCTCTGCACAGAGCCAGAAATAAGCAGCCTGAAGCAGCTCCACCTGAACCATCCCAAACAGATGTGCATCTAACCAGGGTTAAAATCCCAGGGCTGGAGAGTCCACCCTCTCCCCAGACAATCCATTCCGGCATTCAACACCACTTCCAAGAGATTTTTCCTAACATTCAAGCTATGTATTTCCTTGCCATAATTTCAGGACATTGCCTTTTCTCCCATCCACTGCAAACATGGGGAACAGATGACTCTGGCTGTCTTTGCAGCCACATTTTACAGATTTAGACGCAGTTATTGCATCTGCACTTTTATCAACCTCCCTGTCCAAGGCTCCTGAAAGGACCCTGTTACCGCAGAAGCTGACAGTCTCACATCTCTAATGGTGTCATCCTATAAAAAACACCCTTCTGAGCAAGGCCAGGCTACCATTCTCAGTTTAAGGTCTAAATCCTAAAGAGGCTATGTGACTTTCCCAAGGTCAGATGACAATCCTTGGAGAGAAGCAAACAGCATCTCCCGCTCTCCCTCTCTTCCATGCCCACCTGCTGGGCTCTCCCCCTCCCATTTCAGGGTGAGAACTAAGTGCCGTAGGCTCTGTTCCTCAAAATGACTCACTTTCTCAGTGTTTTCATAATGTGGAGAAGAAGGTGACTCAGAAACTACTCCTCAATAAATAAATCATGGGTTGTTCACAAGGGGTGAGCTACAAAAGGACAGTGAGTCTTTTCAGCGCTGTGCAAGCAGCTTGCGTTATACCTCCTGACCGCTTCGTGGCTGGAGCCTCTCCAACATCTGCCAGATTATTTAAAATAATCTGCCTGCTTTATCTCGCAATTGGTGTTATGAGATTGTCTGGGGGCCTTGTCCAAAAGGAAAACCCCCAATTTACAAACACATAATAATGAATTGCCTTTCCCCAGCTCTCTCGAGAGGCAGCAGGTCCAAGAGGTGTGATTTTGCAGACAGGGAATGAGGCCCAGGGAGATTTGGTGACCTGCCAAGAATCACACAGGAAAGCCATGTCAGCTCGAGGAATTAAACCCCACTCTGCTGAGCCCCGGCCCGATTGTGTGCCTGAGCCCAGCTCCTGACTTTTACTGCAGCAATGGCTCGTGCTGAGTGTGCACAGCTCAAAAGCTGTCTGTGGATCTTTACCAGAAAGGGGATTGAGTTATAATATAATATTTGGAACCGGCTCTCCAGCACACTAACCTCCTGGTTACCTGAATTCAGGCATTTGGTTTTTAACCCTTCCATATAAAAGGAGAGGACCTTCCAAAGAAAAAAAAAAAATTTTTGGAAACCAGGACTTTCCACAGAAGCTCAGGGTGCTAGAAACCAAGGGTGAGTGGCTTCACTCATTGCCTTGCTTTTTATTTTTATAATATTCACAGGGTTTAAGGTTAGACAGTCTGACTGCTCTGTGAGACAGCCACCCCATGCACAGGACCAGCTTGGCAGCTGTGCAAAACATAAGTGGTAAGAGAAACCCCCTCTCCCTCCCTGCCTCCGAACAGACCAGCTCCATAGGGCTGCTTTGTACTCTTCACAGCCCTGCGGGAGCTGAGGCATTGTCAGGGTGACTTAAAAATGAATTTGTTTCTTTTCTAAATTCTTTGGGGAACCTTTCAAGGCAAAATATTTTGTAATGGAAGCCCTAAGTCACCATAGTCCTGGTGAGGATGACCATGCCCCTGAAAAAGGGGAGGAAAACAAGTGTTAGCTGGCTGTCAAGGGGCACCATCTCCCCACGCTGCAGAGGGTGAGCAGTCAGGGAGAAGCCAGCCCTAAAACATCTCCAGTCTTACAGCACTCTGCCCATTTTTCCTGCTTGGCAATTTGCTTTCTGGGCTTTCCCAGTCTCCTCTTTGGTTCACTGGGCTGCAGGGCACTGGGAGCCTGGAAGTCCCTAAACTCTGAAGCCCTGGGGCAGTCCAAAGAATTCAAGCTGTTTATAGGGTGGCTGAGATGGGAACACTTCTCTGTACAAATACCCAACTCCTCAACCTGTCCTGAAGTGCAGGTTGGGTGCACACAGCCCAACCAGATGCTTGTTTCCATGGAAGAAAAATCCAGACCTGCAGCCAAGACACAGACCTGATCTAGATTAGAAAACCAGGGATGAGGGATGCTCTTAGCCCAGGATATAAATGCAGTCACAGCCTGCATGGGCCTCATAAAAAAAAACCTTCAAAAGATGAAAATCTAAGGTTGTCTTGATTTTCACACTGACTAGTCCCTCTCTCATTTACCTTCTACTCCCACTCTGTGGTCACATTTCAGAATAATACATGTTTTTCCTTCCAAAATTTCAATATCTAGTGAACTCTGCCCATCAGCCAGTTATTACCATATTGATAAGCAAAGCTCATTTAAACAGTATTAGTGCCACACTACATGATCATATACCAGTGTCCCTAAAAGAGAAGTTGAAAGGAAGAGCTTCTTTGCAGGCATAAAGCTCCATTTACAGTGACCAGGAAAGCAGATCTCAATTCAGTTTGGAAGGTGTTCAGTGCATTTTATGTAATCCCAAATTGCAGTATTTTGTGCACTTTTTTTATCAGCTCAGAGATTGGTAAACAACCGTTATATGTTTGGAATAGAATATTGATGTCATTTCCCGGGTGACAAGTTTAATAGTCAATATATTTGATTCAAGAACTGACAGCTGCAGTTTAAAGCTGGAAAGATTTGATTTAATAAGAGATATATCCAGTGCAATAGGCAATTTGGTTAATGCAGGAAGAAATTTGGTTTGCAACTGATCCCTTCCCTTAGCAAAAGGCTTCAGCCAGCAGCGCCTGTATTACAGCACCCTGAACCAATTTCTCTCTGCACTCCATTTCAGCTTATGAGATACGCATTTCCCAATTAATAAACATCTCACACTGCTCACTTGACTCCTTTGGTGTGTCAAGTATCTGCAGCATTTCTGAATCCAGAGCAGAGTCCTCCAGCACCTCACAAGTGAGTGGCAGAGTGACCAACCCACCCAAGGTGGACACCTCATAATGCACACAGGAAAAGCACAGGACCAAGGTCGGAAAGGGAGGAGGAAGCTCTTAAATCCTACACATCTTAAAATAAGAAAGCAAAAGGGGAGGCAGGGCTTTTTGGATATGAAAGGAATGATAAAGGAAAGGAAAATGGATGTTCAGGACAGATTTTCTTCCTCCTGAAGGAAAAAAATCAGAATTCATGGGAGGGAGGAGACAGAAATATTTTAAGCTTGATCTCAAGTCATCTTAGGTCCTACATACAATAAATGTGGGGCTGCAGAGAGGACTGCCTGTATTTATAATGGGGGGGAACCAGCTTCCTAATTTTGGTAGCCTTTACTTAAGTAGGTACATTTGGCTAAGCTGCCTTTTGCCAAAGCCAGGTTAGTAATTTCTGGTGCAAAATACTTCTTACCAAAATGCCTGAGTTACATCCCTTAGACCACCATGGCTATGCCACCAGTGTACACTTTACACCTTGTTTTTTGATGTCCTAACCAATCTGCCAAATACTATATCTTCTTTCCTTACCCTATGTGAAACATCTATCAGACACCTTTGAAGTCCACTTTTCCAAGTGAAATTATAAGCCTGACAAGTGTTTCTGCACAGTCTCTGCTCTCATGTACATGAGCACCAGTCTGGAGTAATTCCACCCATTTCAACATTCATGGACACCCCCTGACCTGGGCAGGGCCAAATTAGTAGCTGATGCAAATCAGATGAGCTGAGCTGAAGTCAGCAGGATGTGAACTTACACCAGCAGACCATACAGACTGCTATTTCCATGTCAGTGGAAGGAGAATATAAAGACACATGCAGGAGCAGTGCAGAGCCCCTGGCTGCAGTGCAGGGCTGCCATGGGGTGACCCACACATCAGCCATGGTGGGGTGATCAAACAAGGACCCGTGGCAGATGGGTGAGTAGTGGTCCCCACTCCAGTCTGCAAAAGGACAGAGAGCTGGTTGGTACCAAATGATACAGGGAAGAAAATTTGTATTGCATTTACTTACTTGCCCCAAAACAATCAGCAATTGAGGAACTTCTGTTTCCTTTTTCCTTCCTTCTTTCCAGTGGAAAATCAGTGGTTTCTGAAAAGGGTGGATATTTTCATTTTTCTGGACAAAATAAACACATACATTTATATTTTTTAAATCAAAAGCATTTGTTTTCCTAGTTGCCTTTCTTCTCAGCCCTCTGCCCCCCTCCTTCTCCTTCAGGAAATGACACCACATCTTCTTAGAAGCATAAAAAGGGCATGTTTATTTTTTAAATGCAAGTATAGAAAAGATGACTATATATTTATATCTTTTCCTTCTCTTCCTCTGGTAAGGAAATGCAATGTGACCTTAAAACATCCAGATACGACCAGTGGTGACAAGCCCTGCAGAGGAGAGCCCAGCAGCAAGCAACATCTGAAAGCAAGAGGCTCATGGGGCCCCACATGAGCTGACCCTCCGCAGGGGAGATGGAGGAGGGGGGGTGTCCATCTCACCTGAAGGGAGCAAAGGGGTGGCAGGTCAGAACCGTGCTGTGACAGGTCCTAGGTGACAACTTTGCAACATGAGCAAAGGCTGTCTTTGGCTGGCATGACAAGCGCTGCTACTGGGTGACTGTGGGCTGATTCAGTTCCTTGCATGTGCCCCAGCTCTCTGCCTCCATGTGTAATTTATGCAGGATGCAAAATCCAGCCTCTTGCCTTCAGCAGTGCCCTGGCTTACGCACACATGATCTGATTAACTTCAATGAATCTGCAGAGGGTAAGGGGTTAACCTCTTCATTTGGAATTTGGTTCCACTGCTGATGCACTAGCAAGAATTGAGTCCACTGACACTTGCTCTCTCTCCAAATCGTATTAGTCCTCCAGGCTCCACAGGGAGAAAGGAAAAAAAAAAAAAGAAGAATGAAAAATCCCCACAGCCTGGTCAGACAGCACTTACAATCTAGTTAGAACGGTTTAAAGTCTTACCACCCCCTCAGCTGTGAGGCAATACCTGGATTTACTTGATTGCAGCGACTCATCTGGCTATGTCCTCACGATAGACCCCAGCCCTGCAATTAACTCTGCACCGGCTGACTGCTCTCCCTCCTGGAAACCTGTGACCCACCAGAACGCGCTGGGGGCTTAGCAGCTCCTCTGTGACCCATCGAACGCCGGATCAGGGCTCTCACCAGCAAGCCAGGCAGCTACAGCCCCAGACACAGACAGGTCACTGAGCTATTCAGCGAGAAGGGTTTCATTACTATGCTTTAAACGCAGTCCCCTTTAAAAACGTAAGCACACTTTTTAATTAAGCCTTCGGTGTCTCTTTTCAACATCAGATATCTTAGTGCTGCTGTCCTTTCTTTTTTAATCTAATTTGATTGGAAGTGTATTTGGCCATATCATATATATGACAAAAGGCATTTTTTTCTCATTGCTTCAAATTATTTTTCCAATCATGTTCTATATACTGTGCACAGGAGTGAATTATAAGGAGTTAGGCAACATACATGGTGTTAATTAGATAGGGGACGTAGAAGGTAATTTTTCCGTGACTCCAGGGAAACCTTTATGTTATGCTTATAAAGCAAATGCAAACGGCCATGCAATACAAAGTGCTTCTTAAAAATCAAGTTACACACTGAAATAAAATACTAAGAGCAAAATTAGTTTCTCCAATTTAATTCAGTAAAACTTTAATAGCATCTGACTGCTCTCTGCAAAAGTCATTAAAAAAATTATAAGGAATTCACAAATGACTGATAATGTAAAAACATGAAGGCTCGGATTCTGTTTCTAACAAAGGTCCTGAAGCAGCAAAGCGCTGGAGCCCACACCTAATTCTGTGCTCTGGGAATGTGTTTGTGGGCCAAAATTAACAGCCAAAGTTGCACCGACTTCAGCAGGAGGCTGATCTGGCGCGGGAGGACATGGGAGCTTTGATCTAGAGGGAAAGGTTCAGGGAACATTCAAAACCTGAACTGAGCCTTATGCACACATCAGTAATTGCATGTGCTAATCAGGTAAACACTGCTGAAAAATAGGACAAGCTTGAGCAGGAGAAAGGCAGGCGCAGTGAATTAGGCGAGCCAGTGGGTCTCTTTAATCTCTGACGCTGCGATAACCAGTGGAGGATGTTGGAAGTTTCACTGCATGCACAGAAAAACACAAATGGAAATTTTCCTAAATGTCATTCAATAACTACAGACAATAGATTGTTCTTACAAAAACTGAACTGTTAGTAGCAGGAAGATCAGAGGAAACAGAGCTGCCACTCACGCCTTTGTTATGGTGGCTCAGAAGAGCACAGTGGTACGAAAAAAATACTTTCTGGAAAAGTGACTTTTCCAGTAGGGATTTGTAGAGTTATAACTCATCTGGTATATTTTTTTGTGTTAAGTGAAGGGCATAATGCACGACCGATCATATAAGGAACTTTTCCACTAAAGGTTTTTCTACCATCTTTGTGATAATTAACAGTCTTTCATTAAAATGCTATGTCCCCCCTGGCCAGAATGAAACTCTGCATGCCTTATATACTACTCTTAATAATGTTTTTAAGGTCATGAATCTTATCAATTAATATTTCAGCGTGATTCATACCATTTCTAATATGCAGTAGCTGGACAGAATCTTGCAGATAAAAATATTGTCTGAACAGATTCAAAATAATTGCTTTTTTAAATTGCTGATGGGGTTCTGCCACTCAAGCAGTTAAGCCTGAAAATGTGCTTAAGAGATTAAACAAGGAAAACTGAGCTGGTCTGGTAGCTGGCCCCTTTCCATGTGTCGAAGAGTTGTCACTACTCCAAATGCAACGAGATGACTTCGGATTTGCCTTGGTTCATCCTGCAGACAAGACGTACAAGGTGCAGAAGTTCCCGTGTTCAGCCAGGCTTTGCACAGCTTTCTCATACAGCCACCAAGGCACTGAGGGATTCAGCCAAGGAAAATATGTGTGCCAGGGAGTGATATGGTACTTGGAATAGGAAAACTGCTGCCGGCGGATCCAAACAGGCAGCGTGCAGTTTCTGCAGTATTCTCAGGGAGGTTTGCAGGAGGATAGCTGCAGCCCCGGCGGGGCCGGGCCGTGTTTAGCCACTGTGCATCCAGCAGGAGGGGACCTTTCCTGTCCTTCCTACATGGGAAGTTTCCCAGTTGGCTCAAAAATGTAATTTCTTAACACAATGGTACTTTTTGAGGGACCGTGCCTTATGCTGAGGGCTGAAATGTAGGGCTTGTTTACTACACAAATAAGTATTTTTGGACCCACCACCAAACTGTAATTTAATGTATGCGTGTGTGTATATGTACACACACAACCCCCTCCATTGTTCAATATTGTGTATTTGTACAGTTGTATATATGTTTTTATACGTTCTTTTATAAAAATAAACAGTGAGGAAATCTTTGAAGTTTCTCTGTATGCAAAACAAAAAGCAGATGGAAAAATTCTCTCCTTTTTATATAAATACAGTTGAATCACTGCATATTAACTCTCCTTTCTTCTAAAAGGAAAGCCCAGTGCTCATCTTTCCTATGTACTTGTGAAGCCAAACTTTCAGGTAATTAGAGGTTTTGGTTGCTCCCATGTCGGGTGCCTAAAGACATGTCAAAGCTGTTTAATTTCCGTACACTATATCTAATCTCTCTTATTCCCTTTACAGCATTTTTAGGCAGTGCAGTATTAAGACACCTGAAGCCACTAGTCAGGCTTTGGCATCTGGTTAAACCCCCTGATTTCACAAACCTGAAACTCCCAAGCATCCAGGGAATCTGCACAGCACTGGAGAGGAGCTGATCACTTAAAATTCTCTTTTTTCACTCTTACTCTCAAAATCCAGTCTGTTTTTCATGCTGACATTTCAAGGATGTCTTCCAGAGCTCTCTGCCTCATCTCCAGGGGATGTCTATGCTACCTTCTAATGGAAGAGTCAAGGGAGCAGGGACCAAGCAAGTTAATTTAGTGTAAGCCATATCACAAGCTTATTCATCCCACTGCAAAGCTGAGGGCATGTAGGTGAAAAGCTGTAGGTGAAAGCTGAGGGACCTGCAGGACAAGGAAGTCCACGTGGGCAGGCCCTGGCAGGTCAAGGAGGAAGGCAAGGGAGACACAGTCAATAGGCCCCAGAGACTGAAAGCCTCACAATAATTAACTCACAGGCTCTCCTTGGAGGCTCCCAAATTTATTTTCACAAGATTGTCCTACTTTCTACTCTCAGATGATTTTTGCTTTGCAGTGCAACTTCATTACGTGCCTTTCACCAAGGGGACTCCAACGCTCCCAGGTGCTGACTTCAGGAGGCAGCCGTTCTCCTTGCTCTTATACAAGCTAGAAAGATGACACTAAGTCCTTTTTTAGGTAACTTTGTCCATTCAAAAACCAAAAAAATCAAACATTTCTGAGGAAAACGCCAGCCTAGAAGAAATGATGTAGCATGCAAAGGGGAAAGGTGAACAAGACAATTAGAGGGACAATCTAATGGCTGTGCTAAGAGCAGAGGGTTTGTTCTTCTGAAATTAAGCCTTGAATATTATTCTCCATTAATAATGCAAAATTTGACTGATAAATAAAACATGATCAGTGGTGTGGAACAGAGATGATAACACAAGAACAAACAGTAATAACTATGCCTTGCTCTTACAAAGCTGGCCTTTTAAATGCTTTGCAAAAGGAGGAATGCTACCTGTGATAATGGTAATGTACTGAGCTTTGTGAATAGCTGATTTTTTCTTCTGATCTTGCTGTATCCAATAGCATCCTCAAATTGTACATGGCACATGTTGTTCCCCTGAACACCAGACAAAAAACCATAAGGAAACAGATCATAAAGATGACACTATAATAACAAAATGTACATGCTTCGATCCTTGAGACAATTCAACACAAGCCCATCTGTTATGCTGGATAAATCTGAGTTTTTAGGAAAATACATGTGGTAACAAAAATATCAACTTTTATCTTATAAATATTGGATAATACTTAAAACAGGTCACCTCTGCCTGGATAGCAAATTTGTTCTAATAATACCATTCATCAAAAAAAGAACATATGACCTTTTGTCCCGAAGACCTGTGTACTGCACTGAATAAAATCCAAAACCCACTAATTCTAGCATGGTTATCGATTATTTTAAATTAGGTCATAGAGATTCAAAAAGCCTTATGAAATTCCATTTAAAAAGAAGACAATCCAGCAAATGTTTCACTGAAAATAATGGATTTTTTTGTGATAAGTGAATGTTAGGGAAGATACCATGCTGTTCTCCTCAGTTCACATTGTTTTCCTGTCATATGGCACCCAAAACATTCTAGATACAAAGTGAAACTCAGGAGTACCTTGGAGCGATCAAAATCACAGAACATCTTGATTAGAAGAGAAGCGAGTGCAAATTATTGGTTTGTATAGGCATAGCGCTACCCTGTTGCTCGTCTCCAGTTCTATCTTTGGCTCTGTCTCCTGGATGGACCTTGGATCCATGTTGTAGCCTTGTGTCCAGCTCTGGCTCTGGCCCTGGATCCATTTCCTCCTGACTGCACTCCTTGTGTGGACCCTGGATCTGGTTCACCTCTTGCCTGGTCTGGGAATGTTGGCAGACCCATCGAACTCTGCCCACCATGTTCATACCCTGCAGGACTGTACCCCACCACTGCCCAGGCTGGGGTCACCCTCATCTCCCAGCTTGTCCTCCCCTAGGGAGCAGCTGTCTCTTGCTTCCCCTGGACAATGAGCTGTTTTGTCACTTCAGTGTAGCCAGTTCCCTCCTTTCAGCATCTCTAGGAACATGTTATCAGAGTTATCCCTATCGTTCCCACCACTCCCACTCTCCAGCCTACACTGGCTTCCATGACAGCTACTTGCTTGAAGGTCCTTTTGGTGTGCTGGGACATGCTTTTCATGATCCTGAGAATATTGGATCTAGAGTGAAGGAGGGAAAATCAACAATCTCCCTTCAGAGAATCTGGGTATCTTTTCAGAATCCCATGTGTAGTATTCTGCTGCTGAGTCTTGACAGAGAAATAACTCTTCAGAAAATTTAGGTTTGTGCCTTCTTCACATCTTCTGAAAAAGGAAACAATAAATTTGGAAGACAGTTAATTAAAAATCAAAGGGGAATTCCACTTGATCAGATGGGGCTGGCTGGCTGAGGGTATCCAAGGTAAAGTGTTCTCCACCAGAGCTAAGCCCTTTCCTATACAACAGCCCTATCCCTTAAGTAGAGCAGTTCACAAATTACTTCTGAGGCCCCATAGTCCCTGGCCCAACAAGCCTTTGCACAGAGAGGGGCCTGAAGCCTTCAGTATCCCAAGATGATCAGCAATGCCAGCCTCTGAGTGCCCAGCGTGCCAGGCTTCCCTGGCACTCCTGTGGGAATAGCATCTGTCTCTAGTAGAGGTAACAAAGCACAGGTAAAAAGTACCTGTTGAAGCCTTTCAGCAGAGCACAGCAGAAAGCAAGTTCCCCAGCACCAACACAAGCAAAGCTCACGCAAGGAAGCTAGCAAGGTTAAGTACAATATTAGACTGCTGTAATAAAGCCAGAAAATGCTGCAGCTTCTTTTCTCTTGCCTGCTTGAGTGTTGGACAGAGGTGTTGCAGTCACCATAGACGCCTGAGACATGGTGAACTGATTCAACAGCAAGCAAGAGGGAGCCCCCCAAGTACACTCTACCTCTTCCCTCACCATGGTCCTAACCTTGTGCTAATTCCAATGCCCATCAGATCCCCTCATGAGCTGATTTAACTCACTAAAATGGAAGAACAGTCAGAAAAAAGCTCTAGTTCACAGAAGAGCTACACGAGCTCCCACGCTGGCACTGGCAGCATTGCCTAGCTGGGAGAAACTGGGAGGAAGAAAACGAGGGAGAGAAAGGCAGAGAGTCACTCCTGTCACCAGACCTTTTGTCATCAGCTGTATGGCCCAAGACCATACACATCTGCCAGGCAGTGGGGCCAGCATATACTGAGCATATACTGCTGGAAAGGCTCTGTGTCATGAAAGTGTTCATAAAGCCCCAGCAAAAGGTGGGTGCATAAATCAGGCTATCAGTGCACTTTCCTTGTGGAGTGGAAAGAAGTCTGGTCTGAGCCAAAATCCATAGAAATCCAAGATCTCCTTCAGCTATTACCCCAGGCTTATATTGGAAAGGTTTATATCTTTCCTGAGTGCGGAAGAGGGGAAAGTGAGCTGAAATGGGGTCCAGCTGAGGACACTTGGCTTCCAGCACAAGGCCTCCATTTCCCCAGTGGAAGCCTCCCTTGAACCTCTTCTGCTCAGCTCTGTTTACCTTGCTGTCCTCTCCACAGGGCTTCCGCCCACACAGGGCAGGAGGAGAAAGAAAATGGGAGGGATTCTGCCAAAAACTGCAGAGATGCAAAGCCCAGAGCTGTTCTCAATTTGAAGAAAATACAGTGTCTCCCAGAAACAAATTGCAGCCCTGCAGAGTTTGCATGGGTGACCTGGGAAGGTGTGAAGGGCAGCAAACTGGCAGAAGGCATTAGATCTATTTGAACAAGTTTTAGATGCCAGTTTGTATCTGTTTTTAATTATAGACTCTGTGGTTTAGCTGCAGTTTTATCCTTCTTTCAGAAAGGCTGACAGTGTTTTGATAACCATTCTTCCACGAGGCTGCTGAGCCACCTAAGTGACACACCAAGAAGAGATCTAAGGTCTGAGATTTGGGTGCTCTCTGCACCGTGCTGAGCCCCGTGGCCTACTCCTCCCCTCTGCTTTGGTGGCCTGCCTTTCCCTTCAGTTGCTCTGCCCTATTTGTCTCCAGATAGGGTCCCAGCTTAGAAATCTCTTCTTGCCTATTCAAGGATTTATGTATGGATCCCACAGCACTCAGATCTGCCAACGCAATTGCTGCTTTCACAGCCATCTTCTGTCTTGACAGTCACTGCCTTTGCCCTCCAAAAATCTTTATCTCTGAGTTGAAAAGAAAAATCTGTCCATAAAAAGGCAAGCATCTCAGCTCAACTCCCATCTCTGCTGGAGTCAAAGGGAAATTTGCCAATGACTTGAACAACACCAGGAGATAATGCTCTTCCTTTATCTGCGCATTAATAGTCTTCTGCTGCCAATCTCCCCAGCAAGACAGTCTTGTCAGTTCCCATACAGTGCACAAAGACACTGCTACTGACGCCTCTAACACAAGATAGGCCCATCAGAGCTTTTCCATTGCCTTGGATGGACTTACTGTGTGCTAATACACGTGTAATTTGAACATCTGGTTTGGTTTCACACAAAGACAATAGGATTTTGTTTGGGGGGAAAAAGGAGACTGTAGGAAGCAAGCATCCTTGCACTAGATAGGATGACCAAGGGTCACTTCCACCCCCAGCTAAGGTGTGCAGCCTTATGAGCTGTATTGACGAAGATACCTGTTCTGCCTCGGACCACATAACCAGACGTGGGGCTGAGGAACCCGAGTCCAACCTCCCACACTGCTATCATGGCACTGGGAGAGGACAAGCTCCCGGGCTGGCAGCCTGGGAGAAGGAAACAAGAGGAACGGGGGACAAAATGGTGCACGGAACGCTTTGGCCATCCCCATATTTCAGTTATCCTCACTCATGCTATACACAAGGAGGTGGTTACAGGAAGTATGAGATGGTGAACATATTACTGTCTGCAGGGCCACATCTGAAATCTTAGTCCAAGATAAATTCCAGGTAACACTCACTGACTGAAAAGCTGGTTTTAAGACTTTTCTTCATTGTTAGTGCAGAGAGCCAGTGATCCAATCTACAAATATATATATTTGAAAAAAGTAAACAGGTGGATTACAGACATTGGTTGCCTATTATTTCAAGCTTAAAAGACAAGCAAAATCTCCAGAATATATATATTGTTATCTCAGAAATAACATTAGAATTAGGTAATACAGTAATTATTTATTGGTTTTACTGCTGGCTGTATATAACACTTCCACAGAAATAACCTACCTTACTACTTTAATCATTTCAATATGTAGTGATGTTAGACTTTGACAATCTATAAATACACACACACATATATACAGGCACCAGGTGTGTTACACACCTCGATGTATATGTGCTATTTATCTCAAACCCTTTCAGAATATAAAAACAAGAGGGGTGAATATTAGACTGACTGGTTATGGAGGATTTCCACATCGCATTTACCCCTGGGTCAGAGCAAAGTCCCAGGTTTGTGTTGCTTCTCCATGCAGCCAGCAGACCAACCCTACCTCTGCCTTCGCACAATCTCACTTTAACCTGGTTCAGAACATGGTTCCCAAACCCATCCTGAAAGCTTAGGACCTTCTTTTTGATACAGGATTGGTCTGGTCTCAGGTAAATACGATCTGTCAAAGGAGTTGTGCCAGCACCAACTCCCCAGTCTGCATGTATACCCACACTTATGGGTGGCAGATAGAGGTGTTACCACTTTACTACTAAAATGCTTTACACTGCCTACATGCAGTAAGACCCTGCTCTCAGCTGCTGCAGATTTTGCTAAATTTTAACTAAAGGCACTAAAATTTCCTATGTGGGTGTTCTCTTTCAGCTGAATTTTGTGATCCTCACCTCCAGGGGGGGAAGCAGGAAAAAATATGTTTTTTCACTAATATTTAAAAATTCCAAGGAAAACCTTGCTTGGAAGCTTATATTTGGGGGCAGGAACTTGGCAGTGGTGGCTGAAGGAGTTTAACCAAGGACATGCTTCCCACACCCCTGCTAGATTAAAAAACCCTGCCCATATTTAGCCAAGTTTATTCTTGAAAGATAACTAGTTCCAGAGGCTCACGTTCAGCCTTCAGAGTCTGCCATCCTCGCATGGGTCAAACTAGGTTCAAGGCAGCTTTACCCGACCCCCGTAGCTGCAGCGTGGGTCTATACCTGAGCTGAAAGCAAAGACATTGCCTCTCCCATTCTCTCAGCTGCATTTTCACAAGTAAATTAAACAACACCGAGGCCTGTAGCACAGTCTATAGTGTTTAATTATTAGCATGCTCCCTGGCACAGTTTTGGCTTGTCCTAGGGAGTACTCTCAGAGACTGTGTCTGGGCAGGGTTCAGAGAGTAGCACTTGCCAAGGGCTGTTCCCAATAGGCAGAAAGGATAAAGCCATCCTGTTATGGGAGGAAGAGAGTTTAGCTGTATGGATGTGAGCCAAGCTATGCCACTTGCTCTAGTGCCAGAGAATGGGCTCTGGCCCAGTTTAATTACAATGAAGACATATAATCAGTGACTCCTTCTCTGTCAGGCATTGGCACCAAGGAAGGAGAAAAAATCAAACAGGGGAAGGGCTGAAGCCACTGGAGGGGAAGGGGTGGCAGTGGGAAAGGGTAATCTTAGAGTTCAAGTTTGGGGTAGGAAAAATGGGATTGAGAGCTGGTGCAAGGGAGAAGGTAGGAATGAATGGGAAGAGATGAAGAGGTCAGGAAGAAGGATTTGGATGGGGATGGGAATTGCATTACTTTGAGAAAGAGTTTAGTAAGTGGAACAAAATGAGGCTGCTGGTCAAAAATGAAGAATGAGATTAGAGGGAAAAAAAGAAGATGAGGAATAGATGAGATGGTGGAAACTGGAAAAGGTTAGCTCAGGAAAATGGGGCAAAAAAGCAATCAGGCCTTTGGGCAAGCAGAGGCTACAAAGCCTTTGAGAGAACAAGGAGAACTTTTGTCCTCCAGCGTGCATGGCCCACCTGGTCCTAGGAAAGAGCCCAGGCTTTATCAGGAGATTTCATGTGTTGCTTACACATTTCTGTATCTTTATCTTTGGCTTTCACCTGTGTCACATCTCATTCTTACAGGAGCAATTTAATCTTCCCATCTCAGGAACCTCATGGTCATATGGAGGAAATGTCAGAAACAGTTAAGGTATCCCACCCTGTGTGTGTCCCTGAGAGAAAACATGGAGCAGCAATTTCCATCAATAACTCCCTGCGGAGATTTGGAAAGGCTCCATGTTCCCTTAAAGGTATCCTTGAAGAATCTTTTTAATTAACCGTTTACCTGCTGTACGTTGCCTGAGGCTTTCGGCAGCTAACGTTGCAGTCACTTTAGCATCAGCTTGTCACTAGTCACATGAGCAGTCTAGGCAGGATGCATTTGCAGTCTTTGATTTCTGTCAAGAGAAGTACAAGCCACACTGGGGTAAAAATCCATACTGGGAACCATCTGACCCACTTGAAAATTGAGACACAAGGGGAGACCTCAGACTTCCTTCTCACTGCTACTGCAACATAAATATTTCTTTTTTCTTTTTTTTTTCTTTATAACTGAATATTTTACTGACCCTGCAAAAAAAAAAGAAATCCTCTTACCATGATCACTAACGAACAAAAAAGCAGAAAGCTCCCACTGCTATTGTGCTTGGAATATAATAGTCAAGGTTAGCACATAATAGCTAAACAATATGCATTTGAAAGCCGTCAAGAGAATAGTGCTTTGTTCTAATGAAAAGGATTGAAATGTTTTCTGCTGTCTGCCTTGACACTTCATGTTACAGTACTTGGAATTACTTCAGTCAGGGAAGCTGTCACATCACTCATAAAGTGCCTATAGAGCAGCAACACTGCAGTGGCAGCACCGAGCCAGTGCAGTGCACCCACAAAGAGGGGATCATTTTTATCCTCCTCCTTTGCCAGAACCACATTTGCTTGGGGACCACCAGAGGAAAGCGGTTTTCTGGTGGGTTGGGTTTTTTTCCTTTTCTGATTGCTCCTTTGGCACTGTGCCAGCGTATCCTGTGGGCCAAAACGCAGGACTCGGCAGTTTCAGCAGGAGCAGCTCCGGGCTGAGCATTTGCTGAGCCCTGCACAGCCCTGTCCATTTTGACCCTGCCTGCATAGATTTTGCCAGACCCAGTTACTTCAAGATATAAACCAAAGGACGAAAATTCTGGTCCTGACCATATCAGGCATGCAGAGGACAAGCAATTCCAGCTACAGAATATGGCTGTGTTATTATCAGGCAGGTGTCTTAAGATGGGGCTAAATAAGGAACTTTCCTAACTGGGGCAAGCCCAGTTTTGTAGAGGGAGGAGGTGTATGATGAGGGTGGATGAGACGCTGTTGGGTTTTGGAAATACGTAAGTGTAGAGTCAGGAAGCAATTACCCTTTCAGGTGTAAACCAGTTCCAGAAGGACATTCTGGCTTGTGGAAACAGCTCTGAGCAAAAACCCGCTTGGTTTGGAGGGTAATTAATGAGGTCAGTAATTAAAGGAGCACTGAAGTCATTCCTCCTGCCCTCCTCCCCCATCAGTAAAGGACAGCCACAGCCATTCTCATAAGATTAATTCATCCACAGTAATGGCATAAAATTGTGTAATGGAAAAGCATAAAAGCAAAGCTCTACGAACCAAAAAGAAAAAAAGAGGGCGATGACAAAAAAAAAAAAAAAAACAAACAGTTAACCTGTTCTTCTGGGGTGAGACTCAGTTTCAACTTTGCTAGTGTTTCATTAAAGCGCAGGTAGAGCTGCAGCCTAGCACTTAGCATCGCCAAGGAATCTAAAGTGCATCCTTCTTATCACTAAAAAATTCCTAATTCCTTGTGACAGGAATAGCATTTGTAATTGCAGTCCCTCTTCAGTCAGCTGCCACCAGCACAGACAGCTGCTCCTCATTCTCAGACTGAAGATCGGATCCAGAACAGGCTCAGGCACAGAAGCAGGAGGGAGGCAGAACTTAGTTACCTAAGCTCAGAGTTGCAGTCCTCAAAATACCCATCCCAACGCTGCCTCTCCTTGGATGTAACCAACACGCCCTTTGCCCCTTCTCAAGCAGCTGAAACAGTCACCCACGCGCATCAAGAGAGGTTTTGAGCGGTGCTCAATGTGCTTTCAGGTAAAGTCCCTGGACCCCAATCAGGCAGGGCAGCCCTGGACACACAGAAGTGCTGCTCAAGATATTTAGACAGATATTGACCCCAGACAGTCTCAGGGTTAGGCAGCAGCTGATTTACATTACAGTTTTGGCCTGCAGGACCAAATTTTACCTCTGTTCTCCTCTGGGTTCCCAAATCCTCATCTGGAATGAGCCTCAGCCTAAACACCCACTTCCCAGGAGCAAAGCATCTGTCCTGTTTTAATTTTTACCTGGGAAGTATCCACCCTCTCTCCCTATCTAGCCTGGAACTAATCAGCCCCACATGTCTTTGCTATGCAGTAGTAATTACACTCAACCTCAAGGCAGGGTTTTCACGCCTGAGCCAAGTATAAGTCAACAGAAAAATCTTTGCGTCTACCAACACAGACATGTTCACTACTGGCTAGTGGGCAATTGCTCCAGGGAAATCCTGGTAGCCAAATGAGAAACACAGTTACACAGTCATTAAATGGTTCCTTACTCTGTTTCAGCTTGACTCTTTCATGTGCTTCCATCCAACCCACTGGATATCCCCCCACCATCTGAATGCTATTTCCAGTACCTCCCTGTGTTGACTTTAGGTGTTTTCCCACCAAACAACCCAGTACTGATATCCTGAAGAGCTGACAGGGAGATCTGTCAGGGGGCAATTACTTAACTTCCTTCTCCTAAATGGAGCAGCCTTCGGGACCATGCAGCCTGTGACAACAGGGGAAAAAATGAATTCAGGGTGTGCTCTGTTTCAAGCAGCTCTTTGAAACGCAGAGTTAAGAGTTAAGAGCCAAGCTCTCCTTTGCTCACCCAAGAAAATAAAACCTTACATCTCAGCTCAAGGAAAGAATAATTTTTTTTTTCTTTTTTGATGCAGAGGACAAAGTTGGTATTAATAAAAAAAATGCGTTCATGGTAATACTTTAAATGATCTTTCTTTAATTGAGAGGAATTAAGATGGTTAATTAACGGTAATATTCATAGTGCCAGAGTGTATCAGGCTGTGTTGGGTCTGGCTGGGATGGAGTTAATCTTCCCCATAGCAGCCCTCATAGAGCTGTGCTTTGTATCGGTAGCCAGAAAGGTGTTGATAACACGCCAGTGTTTTGGCTGCTGCTGAGCAGTGCTCACACAGCATCAAGGCTGTCTCTCCAACATTTTCTCCCCTCACAAGTAGGATGGGGTGGGCAAGATCTTGGGAGGGGACATAGCCATGGCAGCTGACCCAAACTGACCAAAGGGATATTCCATACCATATGACATCAACTCAGCAATAAAAGCTAAGAGAAAGGAGGAGGAAGGGGGGACATTCGTTATTTACATTTGTCTTCCAGAGCAACCACTACGCGTACCGAAGCCCTGCTTCCCAGGAAGTGGCTGGACATTGCCTGCTGATGGGAAGTACAGAATAAAATCTTTGTTTTCTTTTTTTGCTTCTGTGTGTGGCCTTTGCTTTTGCTTTTTTAAATTAAACTGCCTTTATCTTGACCCACAAGGTTTTGGGGGGTTTTTCCATCTCATTTTCTCCCCACCTGTCCTGCTGAGGAGGAGAGTGATAGAGTGGCTTGGTGGCACCTGACATCTAGCCGAGGTCAAACCCACCACACAGGCAAAAAATGGTTTTTGCAGGTAATTAAGAACAGAGCCTTTCTGATAACGACACAAGTGTCTGGCAAGCATATATTCCAATGCAATGAATAGCATTCCTGTTTTTAACTAGGTAAGATATGACGATGAAGTAAAGGACAATCTTTAAAAAATAGTACAAAGTACATTGCTCTTCATTCTTCACCAGAAGGAGGCTTGTCCTGTGACAAATGCCAACATATTCTAATTTCTTTTCATTCAAAACCAAAACAAAGAGTTAACTTGCAAATGTCTCCGAGAACAGGAATTCTTTAGACTCAGGAATCTCAAAATATTTTGCTATCAAAAATAACTATTAAATTAGCTACTAAATACAGTAACAATATCAAATAACAATCCAAATTGTGAAAAACCAGTTCTGACATGAGGAAAATACTATCAGAAAAGTAAACATTTTTTTAATGCTGTCACTTCTTTTTAAGGTGTCAGGGTTCACAGGCAACAGCTGGATTTTGACGATGTAGCCATTTTCTTGACCATGTAGTATTTCAGAGGACACTGCTCACCAGGTCAGAGGCTCTGGATTCAGTTCCTACCTCTGCTCTTCTGTGGACTACTTATATCAACTCAGGCAAATCATTTAGCATCTCTAAACCTTGCTTTTGATCTCAGTAGTCAGGGTAATATTTATTTTCTCCTGTCCTTGCCTTGTTTGGTTAGCTTGCATGCTCTTTGAAGAAAGACCTGCCTTTTCCTCATTTAAATAGCACCTCCCAAGAGGGCAAAGAGGAATAGCTTCATCTTGGTTGTATGTACAAATAATGAATGACATTCTCCAGAATGTGCTTGCAGTCACCTTCAGTTCTTCGCTGATGTGATCCTGCGCTGTGGAAGTAACTTCATCCTTTGTGAAGCTGTGCACCTTGCCCCCCCCACACCCCAATCTTTTCCCTGCTTCAATAAAGCAGTTTGGACAAATGGGATCTTACTAGCAAAACAAGCAGTAGCAAAATGAAAAATAATGAGGTTAGGAAGCAGCAAGAAGCACAGGAACTACAGTCTGAATGGAGGCAGAGTGCTGCACACCAAGGACGGAGGGAACTCATGGCCCTTTTGGGTATTACCCTTGAGCTGCCAGCATTGTTGAGTAGTCATTAAGCAAGATGAGCAAGGACCTACAGCTGGTTTGTAGGGATGGCCAGATGCACAAACAGTGTATTTTAAGTGCTTTTAAGTATCCAGGAGAGCAAATGCAAAAGTGGGAGACCACTTTATCACACCTTCTTCCAGGCCAAATAAAACCAACTGAAGTCCATAATAACACTCCTGTTGCCTTTGGATCAAGCAAGTGGGAGGGTGGTGCGGCTCTCACCAAGGCAACCGACAGCTATAACCAAGGCAGGCTTCAAAAGAGTTGCACCTCAGTGGCTCAGTTTTCAACCTTAGCTCCTTACTTTAACAGAAAGATTAGTTAAACTTGGCTTCTTGGGGGCAGGGGAGCAGCAAGAAAGAGAAAGGTCTCCACTGTGCCTCAGAATCATGGCAAGGCAACAGAGAAAGTCATGAGCTGTCCTTCACCAGCTCTCCTTCCAAAAAATATCATCTTTTTGGAAGGAAAATGCCATAGCTCAAGCATGTCGTGGTTTAGCCCCAGTCGGCAACTAAGCACCACACAGCCGCTCGCTCACCCTCCCCCTCCCCGGTGGGATGGGGGAGAGAATCGGAAGGGCAAGAGTAAGAAAACCCACGGGTTGAGATAAGAACAGTTTAATAATTGAAATAAAATAATAATAACAATAATAATAGTAATAGTAGTAATAATAATAATAATAATAATAATAATTGTAATGAAAAGGAGAATGAGAGAGACAAACAAAACCCAGGGAAAAGAAAACAAGTGATGTAACCGCTCACCACCCGCCGACCGACACCCAACCAGTCCCTGAGCAGCGATCGCTGCCCCCCGGCTAACTCCCCTCGGTTTATATACTGAGCGTGACATCATATGGTATGGAATAGCCCTTTGGTCAATTTGGATCAACTATCTTGGGCTGTGCCCCCTCCCAGCTTCTTGTGCACCTGGCAGAGCATGGGAAGCTGAAAAAGAAAGTCCTTGACTAGCCTAAGCACTACTTAGCAACAACTAAAACATCAGTGTGTTATCAGCATTCTTCTCATACTAAATCCAAGACACAGCACTATGCCAGCTACTAGGAAGAAAAGTAACTCTAACCCAGCTGAAACCAGGACAAAGCAGAAGAAGTCATCACCATTTTTCTCCCCAAAACATGAAAATTACTGTTTCAGCAGAGGGCCAGGTGGGGTTGGATGGGGAAAAAAAAAAAAAAAAGTCAAGGGCAGTAGGATGCAGGATCCTCCTTCCTATGAACCATGGGTTTGTCTGAAGATCCTGGGCCTTCCCTACATCTTCCTTCACAGACCAAACTGGCCATCTCTCAGAATTGCCTCCTGAGCCAGAGCAGGCTGAGATGGCATACAAATCCACAGCATGTTGAAGGACTCACAGGTATCCCCCGGGGACTCATCTGGTCAAGGCCAAAAATAGCCATTGTGGCAGGAGCTTCCTTCACTGTGACTGACCCAAGAGGACTTTTCCATCTCAAGTGATGGCCAAGTCTTGCAGTGAGACATTTTCTAATCACAGCTTAAAGGAAGCAGAGACACTAAGTGCAGGTGAGCCTCTGATACCCAGGCCAGGGCTATACTTAAAAAATGAGCCCAATGTTATTCAAAAGATCAAAAATGTTGTGACCTTTCCAGTTCCAGGAAAAAATATCCTGAAGTATTTGACATTGCAGGTAGCAGACCTAGGCAATGGCTAAAACACTTATCCAGACCTTTGCAAGACTTGGAGAAGTTTATATCTGCTATTAGCCAACCGCTTGGCACCTGCTTTCATGGTTTAATGATCTAGATGCTGCCATAAACCATTCCACAAGACTGATGAAAAAACATAGCACTATATATTTGTGAAAGCAACAGGTAAGGAACTGGAGCCCGCCCACCCAAAATCACTGAGTACCCAACCATTGACCCTTACAACAGCTCTCACTGCCAGCAGATCCTTTCTCCCAGTTATCAGTGAACCAACCTTTTTACCAGACTGCCCGGTGGTTACTAAGAGACAACTCAAAAAGAAAAGAGTAAGCTTGCTTACCAATGAAAATTGGTCTCATCAGAAAAAAATCTTACCACTTCATGAAGTACTGCCAGCAAATGTCATTAGGCTGTTAGAGTGCTGGAAGAGCAAAGGAACCGCCATATGGGGTCAGTCAAAGGCCCATCCCAGCTGGTACCCTGGTTTCGGCAGTGAGCAGGGGAGGAGGTAAGAAGGAGCCATGCAGAGGGTGAGCATCCCCGGGCACGTGCTCCCAGCCTCGGCAGTGTTTGGTTCATTCCGAAGAGGGAAGTTGCATCCAGACCATCAGGTTTAGTAATTGCCAATGGGACAATCAATAATCATTTTAACTTTCAAGCGTAACAAATTGCCCAACAGTTACGGATTCCAACCCCCCTCCTTTTAACATTAAACCAGTGTAAATTCATACACTTTAACAGAGGTGCTTTTGTGTTGGGTTTTGTTTAAGCTGGAGTGGTTGAATTCACCAGCCCCTCAATCAACAGCCCTTGAAACTTGTCCCTCCCTCCTGAGCCCCTTCACCCTTTCATAGACAGCATCAGAGATTTTCTAACATGCCCTTCCTGAAAGCTGTCCACCAAACTTGTCCTGTTCCTTTTCTTCACTCAGGTCAACTTTGCTTTCCTGTGGATATGTGCACACTAACTTGAAGAGCCTAGAGGAGGGCTCGCAAGAATAACATGGAGGCAAAGGAAGCCAAAAAAAGTGTTGTGTTTTGAAGTCTTTTTGATTATTCAAATGCTCATGAATTGTCAGAAAACTGGACAGGTAATACCTTTTCTAAACAGAGTCTTTAATTTGGAAAAAATACTAAAAGCTCAGCATTTCACGCCTCCACTGAGATATGCCTCTGGCTGCCCTTTTATTTTTCATGCCGTGTTTTCTGAAACGTTACATTCAAGAGAATATATTGCCTTCAAATCATGTACACATGCATGTTTATTAAGTCATTACCATAGCCTTAAGTCCATAAAATCACTGTGGACTGCAATACCACGTGTGCATCCAGCAATTAGAGGAATAAATTAACCCTGAAAAATTTCTACTTGGGGTGGAAGGGAACAAGCTGTACTATGAACATTGAAATAACACTCCAGAATAGAGAAATCATTTTGTATTTAAAAGACTGCTACCTGGCTAGTGCTCAGAAAAGACAAAAAAAAAAAAGAAAAAAATCACCTAATCATGTTGATGATTACCGATACCTTTAAATTTCTGAAGCAAACGGAAGAAAAAAATAGTAGAAAACAAGGATCTGGCAGAGCACGCAGTTCCAAAGTGCATTACTCCATCAGTGTCATTTTCTATGCGGCAGTGTTCTTTCAATTATTTCTTCCCCTCTCTTCCTCTCTGCAAAGAAAATTGGCAGAAAAAGTTGCCTGCAGGATCAGAGAGGGGTATTTTTATCAACCTACAACTAGATTAAAAATCCTTTATCTGAAATGCAGCAGAGGACTGGCCTAAATTAAATCCCATCTCCCTTTGCTTCTAGGCTGTGAAGGAGTATCACACAAAGGGCATTTTCCTTAATTTGCACTATTTTTTAATTTCTGTTGGTTTTAGTTTACACTTGCACAAGTTACTCATGCAAAAAGGAACAAGGGAGGGAGCAGAGAGCTACACAGTAGGTGTCCAAAAGGGGATGCCAGATGATGGATGTTACCTGAAACATTGGTCAGTCCATCACCTGAGGACACAGGAGTAGGTCAAGCCCAAAGCTCTGAAGGGCAACTTCTAGCCAATGCATCATTAGCCCGGACATCAGCTTCTTACGCTTGCTGTAATGCCCTCTTTATCTCCACAGAGACTATTCACATAGCAAAGCATTTGCAGAACCTGGGCTTGCATGAATTTTTAATGGTATTAATAATCACTGTTTGCAGTGTTGCACTGCAGTGTGACTACCAGAGAGCCTTTCAGTAACTGGGTCACCAGGAATGCCCTCTGTCACCATGCCCATCACATTGCTGACATAATCACCAGGTGTTAACCCGTACCCACACACACGCACTCGCTTAATTATGCGCATTTGACGCAAGACTCTTTTATCTGCACAGCCCTAAAGCCCAAGGGTGTTGATGTTGCAACACAGATACAGTTGGATAAAAATGGGGAAGAGGACAGTAAACAAAGTCGGGAAACAGAAGCAGGAAAAAACAGGACCTGAGAAGGCAGCATCACAGTTTAACTTGTTACTCTCCCGTGAGTGAACCACTTGGCTTATACAGGAAGGGTTAGAAACATTTGGGTCTCTTCCCTTTCAACCCTGTAAAGGACACCACCACCAAAATAAGGTTGGGTGAAGAACCAACAGACATCTTGTCCGGGATATTTTTGGGTAGTTGTTCCAATTTCTGCACTGCTGGCTTCTCTGGCTCCGTCTCATGTCAGAGTGTACAGGAGCAAACAGCTATTAACTTGGCTCAGCAGTGATTGCTGTGCACAGTGGCCTGGGCAGAGATTTTTCTTTTCATTTTCATACATCATTTGCAGCTTGCTGCAGCCATTCCAGAAAGTCAGCACCAATCTCCTTAAGTTAACATGGAACAAACAGGAAAGGAGATAGAATTCTTCTGTTGTTATTTAAAAGTCTTGTCATGTCTGGGCACATTTGGTGCTACCACTGATTTCATTTTCAATATACTTCACTGATATAACGAAGTCATTTCCTTGAGAATACACAGGGGAGGCCTGGACAGCATTAATGTAGGAAAAAAACAAACATAACCAATTTGCTTGTAACAAACCTATTTTCTGTATTGCCCTTTGCTTGTTGCTGGGTATTTTTTCCTTACATTTTATATTAATATGATGGACCGGATTCTGATTTTCAGCTTTGCTGTAAACCTCCCAAGGAGCAAACAGAATTTCTCCAGATTTATAAGTGCAACACAGATGAGGATAAGGCCCTGGAGCTTGTCTCAAAATAGCTTATACAGCTCCTTCTGTTTATTCCTCAATCGGGACTGCTAAGAAATAGGTAAAAAGTGCTTCAGAAATGTCCAAGAGTCCTTCTGCACTCAAGTTCAGACAATCATTATGTCTGTGTCCTTTAATCATTTATCCTCTCTGCTTCAGTTACACAGTCTATGAAGAAAAGTATAATAATAACTCCTTTGCAGCCTCCAATGGCTATAAGCAGGATTAATTAGTTAATGTTTGCACAGTGCAGGGGCCAGGCTTTGTGCTGATTTATGCTTGATGCACATCAGCTGGGGTGGATTAAGGTGGGAGCCGACATGGATTTGAGCCTCTTGCAAAGAACACACCAGGTCCAATGCTGCTAATTTGCCCTTTGTTTGATTTTTTTCTCTCTTTATGATGTCTTCACAGAGCTGACAAGGCTTCATACCTATCCACGGAGCTCTGCATCTCTGCAGATGGGTGTGGGGACCCAGCCTGGCAGTGGTCTTTAGGGAACATCTGAGGTTGTAGAGATGAAGTCATGATAAGCAACTCTCCAGAACAAGGAGTGGTGGCACAGAGCCCTCACTCCCTGAACAAAGGGGTAAGCAGACTTTGCTTTAAAACAAAGTCAGGCAGTGGAGAAACAGTTATTTAAGGAAGAAACGGTTTCCTTGGTTCTTCTACCTGGGGTTGTTTAGCCTGCAGAAGAGGAGGCTGAGGGGAGACCTTATCGCCCTCTACAACTACCTGAAAGGAGGTTGTAGCGAGGTGGGTGTTGGTCTCTTCTCCCAAGTAGCAAGCGATAGGACAAGAGGCAATGGCCTCAAGTTGCGCCAGGGGAGGTTTAGATTAGATATTAGGAAAAATTTCTTCACTGAAAGGGTTATCAGACACTGGAACAGGCTGTCCAGGGAAGTGGTGGAGTCCCCATCCCTGGAGGTATTTAAAAGACGGGTAGACAAGGTGCTTAGGGACATGGTTTAGTAGTGGACAGGTACGGTTGGACTTGATGATCTTAAAGGTCTTTTCCAACCAAATGATTCCATGACTTTATGATTCTAGTTCTCTGCTTTGCACAGGTGCAACTGGTACCTTTAGGTACTTTAGTGACATTGGTGAAGAAGTGATGGTGTATACCCTTAGAGTAAGGCAAAATAAGCAAAAATAAGTCTAATTTGGCTTTTCAGTTAGGAAAGTCTTCTAGGCAGTGATTGCATTTCACTGCATAAGAGCATATGACACTATTACTTGATCCTCTTACCAAGGGCAATATTAATGACTTTCCCCTAACCCGACAGTATACACTGTTGAATGGTTAAAAGGGTGTTCCAGTAAATAAAATGCTCAAAAGCCAGAGTCCGTACTGTTATCCTTCTCCCCTTTGCCCTTCGAATCCAGGCCAGGAACATCTCACGTATCATATGAAAGGACTGCCATAGTGAGAGCACAGCGACAGTCGCACTGATATCAGCTGCAGCAGTGAGCACTGGTGTGCAGAGCAGATCTGCTGCTGAGCTTGATTTAGTGCCTGCCTATTCTGGGAATCATGAGAAAAGGCAAAAATGCAGTACTATTTGCCATGCAAACGCAGTCCCTGTGTAATTTTTCCAGGAGGTGCATCCCATAGTTTTCCCACAAGAGTCCAAGAATGATATTTGGATGAGCTTTCATGTGAAACAGGCCAGATTAATTCCTGTGACTGAACAGGGAGCCTTGACACCTAATTCAGCCATCTATGTCAGATGCCCAAAACCAGAGAGAATAAATACCCCTTGTTAAATAATCGTTCTGCTGAAATCAGCCTGACTTACAGTACCCAATAATACTACTGATCAACAAAGATAAAAGTGTCAGGTCCAAAAATCCTGACAGTTACTAAACATCAGAATGTATAAAGCAATGACACATCAAAGGAAAGAGGGGAACAGAAGGAGAAAACCCTTTGTATTTAAGACTACCACAGCTTACATGGCACCTTTTGTCAGGACCAGCTCTCAGGGTATCTGCTTATGTGAGAATCTTGCAAGGGAGAAGGGGAGGGAGGATCCTTTGCCTCATTGAAGTTAATAGCTAACTGAATTCAATGGAGCTAAATTCCTCTCTCTCTGTGTGCTTAGTGGAATACCACATTTGTTCAGTCCCTTGTACTTGGTCCTACTGTCCTCTGCTGCATGAAGTATTACTGCATTCCCAGATATAATTTTCTCATTTTGTTACCTCAGTCATGGGCCCATAAAAACAGTTTCAATGGATAGAATTGTTAATTGCAGGAATAGGGAAATAGATCTGCCATCAATGTTAATATTCATTGATAAGTAGCTGTCTAGAAATCATTTCAAAGTAACAGAGAGACATTGAAGTAATTTCCATGGAGAACAGTGCTTGATAGACAGACACATGAGCAGGTAAATAGAACCCTAAGTTAGCAGGATGGCACATACATATTTATATATAAATGCATGCTGATGCAAAAGGGCTCTGTCAACCGATACAGAGATGCAAAATATTTTGGTGAGTCACTCTATTAACCAGGCTCAGAAGCCACTAAGTGAGTAGAATAGAATAGAATAGAATAGAATAGAATCATTAAGGTTGGAAAAGACCTCTAAGATCATCTAGTCCAACCGTCAACCCAACACCACCATGCCTACTAAACCATGTCCCGAAGTGCCACGTCTACATGTTTTTTGAACAGCTCCAGGGATGGTGACGCCACCACCTCTCTGGGCAGCCTGTTCCAATGTTTGACCACTCTTTCAGTAAAGAATTTTTTCCTAATATCCAATCTGAACCTCCCCTGATGCAACCTGAGGCCCTTTCCTCTCGTTATATTGCTAGTTACTTGAGAGAAGAGACCAACACCTACCTCACTACAACCCCCTTTCAGGTAGTTGTAGAGGGCGATAAGGTCTCCCCTCAGCCTCCTCTTCACGCTAAACAATCCCAGTTCCCTCAGCCGCTCCTCACAACTTGTTCTCCAGACCCTTCACCAGCTTCGTTGCCCCTCTCTGGACACGCTCCAGCAACTCAATGTCCTTCTTGTACTGAGGGGCTCAAAACTGAACACCATATTTGAGGTGCAGCCTCACCAGTGCTGAGTACAGGGGCACAATCACTTCCCTAGTCCTGCTGGTCATGCTATTTCTGATACAAGCCGGGATACTGTTGGCCGTCTTGGCCACCTGGGCACACTGCTGGCTCATGTTCAGCCGGCTCTCAACCAGCACCCCCAGGTCCTTTTCCACCAGGCAGCTTTCCAGCCGCTCTTCCCCAAGACTGTAGCATTGCATGAGGTTGTTGTGACCGAAGTGCAGGACCTGACACTTGGCCTTGTTAAACCTCATACAATTGACCTCAGCCCATCAATTCAGCCTATCCAGATCCCTCTACAGAGCCTTCCAACCCTCGAGCAGATTGACACTCCCATCCAATTTGGTGTCATCTGCAAACTTACTGAGGGCACACTCAATCCCCTCATCCAGATCATTGATAAAGATATTAAACAAGATTGGCCTCAAAACTGAGCCTTGGGGAACACCGCTTGTGACTGGTCGCCAATTGGATTTAACTCCATTCACCGCAACTCTCTGGGCTCGGCCATCCAGCCAGTGTTTTACCCAGCAAAGAGTATACCTGCCTAAGCCATGAGCTGCCAGCTTCTCTAGGAGAATGCTGTGGGAGACAGTGTTGATGGCTTTACTAAGGTCCAGGTAGATAACATCCACAGCCTTTCCCTCATCCAGTAAGTGGGTCACCTCGTCATAGAAGGAGATCAGCCTTTCGTGAACCCATGCTGGCTGGGCCTGATCACCTAATTGACCTGCACATGCCTGTTGAGCGCACTCAAGATGATCCACTCCATAATCTTCCCCGGTACTGAGGTCAGGCTGACAGGCCTGTAGTTCCCCAGATCCTTCTTCCGGCCCTTCTTGTAGATGGGCGTCACATGGGCAAGCCTCCAGTCATCTAGGACCTCCCCTGTTAACCAGGACTGCTGATAAATGATGGAGAGTGGCTTGGCAAGCTCATCTGCCAGCTTCCTCAGTACTCTCAGGTGGATCCTATCCAGCCCCATAGACTTGTGAGTGTCCAGGTGGTGTAGCAGGTCATTAACAGCTTCCTCCTGGATTATGGGGGTTTATTCTGCTCTCCGTCCCTGTCTTCCAGCTCAGGGGGCTGAATACCCTGGGGGTAACTGGTCTGACTATTAAAGACTGAGGCAAAGAAGGCATTAAGTACCTCAGCCTTGAGGTACTGATGCAGGAACCTGTTAGGCTACCTGAAGACAGCAAGCTCCTGGTGACCCTCTCACAGAAAAAAATTGAGTTTTTCCTGAGATTGCAAGTACAAATGAAAGGACAAAATAGCTGTGACTAAGAGTCAGAAAAAGTGAGACAGCCCCAGAAAGGTAGTTTGAAATGCTGAAGAAGACATAAAGAATTCCAGTCCTAGCTTTGAGGAGATGCTGAAACAATCATAGACTGGCATACAGTGAAGGTGAAGAAGATTAAAAGGTTTTAAAAAAGAATGTGTTAATAAAAAATAGGAGCTCTGGGTGGTGAAGAAGTAGGAAGGAATTTAAAAGTATTTATTGAATGTATCTGTGAATTAAAAAAATTATCAATTTTGATGAGCTTTAATTGAAGATGCTCCAAAAGCAGACTAATGTAGGCGCAATGATCAAAGATTTTTAGGGACAAAGACTCTAAAAACAAATCCTCAGGAAGAAGGAAGCTTGGAAAATATCCAGAAGGGATTATCTCATGAGAGACATAGTAAGAACACTGGTTCTTTATATTCCTCTTCGTATTAAACCCGTAGTAAACTGGTGCTTTTCAAAGCAACCACAAAAAATTGATCATCAGAATGATGTGCATATGACCAGCCTGGAAGCATCCAAGTGGGAGTTCACCAGTATGATCTGTGCAGTTTTAAAAAAGGATCATTCATAGCAGCATTACAGTAGTGTCTAGGGGCTAAGCTATGATGTCTTTGTTCTAGGCTCTGAACAAACAGTGCAGAGAGTTTGCACGAGGAACTAATGACCTTAACAGACAAGACAAAAGGTTGGAGAAGGAAACAATCCAAGAAAGACAGACTACTCTCCCACATGCGCCAAGACAGATCTATGTCTTTGCACAAGCCAGGGCTAACTACCAAAAGCAGGGTAGAGGATCCCAGTCCTTTGAACACACACCCATTGCTCAAGCAATTCCAAAGTACGTATGACAACTGCACACTGCCGGTTACCTTTGGTTTGGGGAGTCATAAGTCAAACCTCAGACCTCCTAGGAAGCTGCAGGATTTAAAAAACTTGTGCTTTTTACTGTAAGGAGGCTGAATGCAGCATATGTGAAAGATTAAAGGAACATCAGGCAGCTGTTAGAGGTTTGCATGTTGTGAACTCAGCTTTGGCAGCATCTTCTGTAAACAGAGAGGTAGAGAAAACAGGATAAAAGTTGGTAGCAGAGTCCAGTGGTCTTACTGGACTCACAGGATTTCTGCCACCTAAGAACACTGTTGCACAGCTATGCCACACATGAAGCCATTAACTTGGTCATATTTATTACCCAATGACATTTTCTTAATTGTTTGACCTCACCTACTTTTATTCCTCAGATGACCCCAAGCAGAAGTCTGTGCTTCCCTGGCATTTCACTCTGTGACATGCAGCCTACCAGAGCATGGAGAAAGCTCCGAGACCATTTCCAACCGAAATGGTGCCTGGAAGTTAAGCAGAAATGGCAAGCAGATACCATGCAGAACTGAGCGTTACCTAAGCCTGTACAAATATCCAAAGAGAGGAAAATCAAATATAAATTGCTGTTAATCTTTCTATGTTATCCCTGCCCATAAACTGGGAATCATTTTGGAGGCATTATAATCTGCTGAAGGCCTTTCCTCATCGCTGGACTTGGTGTTATAGAAGCAGCCCTACAGACTAGAAGTCCATCTTGTCCCAAGCAATGGCCAAAGGCAAATGTCCAGGGCAGAGCATAAGAGAGAAAGCCTGCAGTGATATTTCCTCAGAATAAACACCTTGCCTACATAGGCTTTCCGAGTCAGAGGTGCTGTCAGTAGTCTTCACTAGATTTTTTCCTTCTATTAATCTGTCTAGGACCGGTTTGTTTGTTTGTTTTTAACCCTATAAACCAGCACAGCAACCAGTGTCAAGAGTAAGTGTCACAGTACTACATACTGTGTGAAGAAACATTTCCTTCTGCCTCTTTTGAACAAACCATCTGCCACTTTCTCCTCATACCCCCTTATATTCCCTTAGGTGGGGGAGGACAGTGAACAATCCTTCCTTATTTACTGTTTTTATGACATCCCATCCGTCAGTACAGATACCTTTGATTATCTCATCTCCAGCTTGAAGACTGTTATTCCAGTCAGTTGTTCCTCGGACAGAAGCTCTTCCATATTACATTCTTGCTGCCCATCTCTGAACCTTTTCCATGTATGCTGGATCCTTCAGGAGATGGGATGTACCAGAAATGCATACAGCATTAAAGAATTACAAAATGACATAAAAATGCTCCCTGTTGTGTTCTCTGTTCCTCTCTAGTTTTTTTAACATTTGATTTGCTGCTTTATCAATATCACAGATGATGCACCATGTCATTAAGGAATGAAATTTGAGGGAAATAAATACAGTTTCACAGAGACAGACGCTACTATTGGCAGCATGGCCAAGACAGTCTTAGATGTAATTGCCAATAAATTAATTCACCAAAGACTGCTGAGCCACTGATGCTATTTTAGGCTTCATTTTGGTAAATAGAAAGCACATTACAGAAGAAGCGATCAAAGAAAATAACCTTTGACTGAGCGATCACAAGTAGATTCAGTTTAAATTAAATGGAAGAGTAAACGAAAATAGGTCTGTAATTAAGGTTCTACATTTCAAATGGGCAAAATTTGAGAAATTAAGGGAACTAATTAGTGAACTCAGCTGGACTAAAGAACTGAAAGGCATGAATGTGGGAAAGGCCTGAGATTCCTTTCAGCCAAAAGTATAGAAACTACCTCCAACACATGTCCAAAGCCAAGGAAAAACAAAGCCTGCAAAAATTACTCTAAATGTAAGTAAGTGAATGGGTAAACCACCTCAACAAAGGGTAATAGCAATCAGCCAAGGGCCAACAAAGAATGGAAAAAAAGACAGCTCAGCAAAGAGAATAGTACTTTAGGGGTCAAGAAGCTTGAGACTAAAATCAGAAATGCTAAAACTCAACCAGAGTGAAACCTTGCAAAGGATACAGAAGTAAATAGAAATGAGCTCTTCAGCCCTATGAATAAAAAACAGCGGGGAAAGGAGTGGAGCAGATAGGCAAGAACTTAAGACTTGAAAGTTCCAGCCCCAAAATTAGATGAATACTTTACACTGAAAACAGCAAAAATAATAGTGATAAAGAATGGTAGGATGGCTGACAATAACAAAAGGATGGGAAAGACCGCATCTGAGAGAGAAGCTAAGCCCAAAAAGCCCAATGCCTTCAAGAGCATCTCCATCTTCTTGGGGTTGCAGCTACTGATAAGAGCCAGCACACCAAAACAGAGAGCTGGTAGGTGGGAAAGTCCAGAGAAAGGGGAGAGGAAAGGAAAAGGAATGGGAGATGAGAGGAATGAGGCGAGCTAGGACAGGAGATTAAGATGAACTTGGGTGTGAAATGCTGTTGAATTGTCCCCAGGCACATGCTTCAGGAACTCCAGAGGCAGTGAAGACCCCCGTGAGATGATGGGCATTTTCACCCCCAATACTTGTACTTTCCTTCTTTGAGAACAGGTGGTCTGCTCCAAAAGCTATCTTCTCTTCATTCCTTGATATGGGAGAGCTGCAAAATGAAAAATCTTCAAAATACTCTTGAGAGGCAGCAGGATTGGGCTAATGAGAGTGTTCTCCTGTATAAACATTGGCTATAGGTTAGTTTCCAGAAAGGCTTGGAATAAATGGGATGACCTTTTTGTTTGGGAGAGCTTAAGATATGAGTCACCCCACAGGGAAAATTCAACAGAAAAGCCTTTGGGCAATTTCTCACTGCTGAATGTTTATGCTAATACCATTCTAAATTAGAGCAAAATTAAGTAAATTTTGTTCTGCACGGGGAGGGTGCATCAGGTGGGGAGTCTAGTCTACCAGAGCTACCAAGTGAGACAATAACTCACTTAAAGAATTATTTAGCTATCAGCTGGGAAACCCATCACTCTCATTTGACAGGGCATGCATGGCTTACAAGACATTAATCAGGTATCCATTGGAGAAGAAAATAGTGATACTTTTACAATAGACTGTAATTTCAAGTGTGGTTAATAAGTGAATAAATAAAACAGCTATCAATACGAGTAGGTGCATTTTTTGTATCTGTAGAACTCCGTTAAAAAGAGCCACACAGCCCTTTCATCACATTGAATTAATGCTAAAATATCTTCCTGACCCCAGCTGCACTCTGTAGCCTTCCACATTACACCATAGTCTTCAAATAGCCTCCCAATGAAGAGCTTCCTTGCCTTTCCTTGCTGTGTTCAGGACCTGCATGTGCAACATCTGTCCTACCAAATGACCCAGTCATGGAGTCCAAGCCCTGCTCAGCATCTGCTCTGGAAGATCTGCTGAAATCACCAGCAGATGAAAGTCCAGAGCCCTTTGAAAGTTCTGGTCTCAGTCATGTTGCAGAGCATCAGCCATAGGGTTGCCATATTTCTGTCCCAGGTTTTCAGGAAGCATCAGTCTGGAGAACAAGTCTTACAAGGAACGGCTGAGGGAACTGGGATTGTTTAGTGTGGAGAAGGGGAGGCTGAGGGGAGACCTTATTGCTCTCTACAACTACCTGAAAGGAGGTTGTAGTGAGGTGGGTGTTGGTCTTGTCTCCCAAGTAACTACCTATAGGACGAGAGGAAAGGGCCTCAAGTTGCGTCAGGGGAGGATCAGATTGGATATTAGGAAAAAATTCTTTACTGAAAGAGTGGTCAAGCATTGGAACAGGCTGCCCAGAGAGGTGGTGCAGTCAGCATCCCTGGAGCTGTTCAAAAAACGTGTAGACGTGGCACTTCGGGACATGGTTTAGTAGGCATGGTGGTGTTGGGTTGTCGGTTGGACTAGATGATCTTAGAGGTCTTTTCCAACCTTAATGATTCGATTCGATTCGATTCGATTCGATTCGATTCTATTCTATTCTACTCTAGTCTACTCTACTCTACTCTACTCTATTCTATTCTATTCTATTCTATTCTATTCTATTCTATTCTATTCTATT